>JZKD02S1690864.1:578758-601733 GCA_000966675.3 Picea glauca
ATTATTTTTCTTAATCATTGAAACCCTAGGTAGCAAGCACACAAGTAGGTCCTTGCTATATGTCCCCATGGTAGAAAACTTGTTTAGCCATTTGATTAAGGAGAATATAGCCTAGCCATTGCTACACTAATTCCCCTTTTTCTGAGTTAGCTTTTGAACATAAGTTGAAGAAAGAAGACGTCCTAGGTCTAATTGATTTTACACCTAGGGTTTTGACTCTTAGGGTTTGAAAGGCCTTGTTCTTGCAACACTTTTCATCCCTAGATTTATGTTTTGAAGCTAGCCGTTTTTGCCAAGGATTTTTAAGGAAAGAGGGAGGAGCATGAGGCCTTGCGTAAGCAACACCAGAATGAGCCTCCTCCCCTTAGGGTTTTGACTCTATGGCCCTTCCATTGAAGCACCATAAAGCCTAACTTTCTTGTCCTTAGATTTAGATTCTCCTGAGACCTAGATGTTGTTTTTTTGATTCCATAATACCCTAAGGCACTAGTCTAACTCTCCAACGTTGAGCTTCTTGTGCCAAAACAACACTTTCAAACTTCTTAAATTTGAAACCATAACTAATCCTAATGTCTTACTAACCCTAATTTGATGATGATGTCATGCCTAGTTTAAGATTTTGGTTGATTGAAAACGTTGTGGCTTAGTCATCTAGGTGATAGACATTGAAGTGTTGATAATTTCCATTAGCCTATTTGCAAAACGTCCACCTCTTTGCCTACCAAACTAACCCTAGAATAAAGCTGACGTCACCTCTAGTAAGTTTGACGCAACAACCTTATCTTGAATGAGCATTTAATGATATTTGATGCGTGGTGTTAATTCAAAGATTGATTATATGCATTGGATGCTATATCATTTCTAGTGTTATTGAGAAGTAATATTATAAGCCATAGTCATTTTTTTGCAAATCATTGACTTCGTCAATAATTACTGCTATTTATGCTCATCAAACATTGATAGTCATTAATCTATGAAGTACTGACCACTGTTGCACATTTTAGTTTTATTGTTGCCTTGTCTCGCAAACAGGTGCCTATTCTGTGAAATACCTTCATCTTGACTATTTTCTTGGCGGTAATCTGTGAAAGGGAAAACTTACCTTGATCCTTTAACCCTTTGCCTTTCAAAATCCCAGATTTCCAGGGACGTCTCCCTTGGGATTATCCACCCTAAATAGAAAGAGCCCCCCATCGAGGTGACAGTGGGTGGGGAAGCTCCTATTACACCAGTTTGACCCTTACTTTTCAAGCTACCTGACCTAGACTACAAACTGAGCGATAACATCACCAACCTATGATTTTCTTTGGTACCTATATCGCAATCCTCAACCTCTTTTGGCTAAGGCTGTAAGGTATAATTCAAACGGATGTCATCATGATTAAATAGTCTTTCTAAGGGGATCAAACCCTTAGGTATCTGATTATTTTTTAAAACAATCATTCGGTGGTTAGCGATTTTATCTTGGAACTCTTGGGGGTCTTTGCTCTCCTGCATGATCCGAATAGGGTCATTCTGGTTTTCTTGGTCAGCATGCATTTCGGCGAAGTCATCTACTGTCTCTAAAAACTATTGGAGTTGTTCATCGTCCTCAAAAACTTACCAATGTTGTATGTTATTCGGTATGGAAGGCCTATGTCTCATTAGTATATGGTACTTTAGTTTGAAAGCAGTGGGAGGTGTGAACATTGAAGTTGCTTTGGCTAATGCATCTGCCTATTGATTTTCTGCTCTTGGAATATAGTGAATATTGATAGAGGAGAAAAAGTTTTCGATCATATCCCAAACAGAATTTTGGTAAGACCTTAACCTACGATGTTTTGCCTGGTATTGATGATTTACCTGTTTCACGATTAGCTTTGCATCGCCAATACTTCCAAGTTTTTAATTTTCATTCTCCTTGCATCTTCTAATCCAAACACTAAGGATTCATACTCGCATACATTATTAGTGTGGTCAATGTTCCACTGTAACCTATAAGATAAAGGGATAACAAATTTGTCACCAGGTGCCACAAAAATCACCCCAACTCCTGCCCCAAAATAAGATGAGGCACCATCAAAAAACATTTTCCAAACACCTGTGTTATATACATCCTATTTTATTAGTTCCTTTTCTTTTTTTCTTTTTTTGTACAACTTTCCTCTATACATACATCAATATCATCATCGATAGATAAAATACAATTGCCTAAATCTTGATCAACAATATAAACAGGGTAGTTATTTGGGTTATGTGGGTCACTTACCGTGAATGCTAACCTGGTTTCTTTGTACAAGCGCGTGAACTGTCCTCCAAAAACCGGGATCGTGGCATATGTCATGTCGAGTTGGAGGGATCCTCCAAGTTTAGCACCCCAAGACCTGGATAAGAGCATACCATACTTCAGGGGTATATCAGTGACAACCACATCCATTAGAACACCTTTCACAGGTATATGTGCAAGATTAACGACTAAATCTTTTATCATGCCTATACACTTAACCTTTCTTGAATCGAATGAATATAAATCTCCATAAGGTCTAGTGATTTCAAGACCAAGTCTATCCATAATGTCTTTAGGCATTACATTATGAGAGGCTCCAGAATCTAACATGCAATTATGGAGCAGGTGATCATGCATAGTCAGAGTGATATAGAAAGGAGAAATGGTGTCTTTGGCACCTTCGAAATGCGGGCCAAAAATTATGTTAGGATTGTCATCTTCTAAATTTATAACATAGGCCTGGTTTTCGTTTTCTGAAAAAATGATTAATTTGGTGATTTGTTTTCTGTAAATTAGATTTTTTTCCAGTTCGACAAGGGGTATAAGGATTTTGATTTTATTTATTTCATTTTCTAGATTAAAACTTCCTATTGTTTTTTTGATCTCTATGGTTTGGGTTTCTAACCCCTTCTTTTCAGCCTTCCTTTGTCACAAGGTTTTCGTTTCAATTACAAGAAACTCCTCTTTTTGTGTGTTTATGGCTGATGTTTCCTCTGACTTTGTCTTGGTAGGATTTCTGTCAGCAGTCTTAGTTCTTATAGTCTATTTTTTAGCGTTTTTTGAAGCTGACTCATCTATTTCACCCCTCGAAAAAATATTTTTCACTGGGGGAGTTGCGAGGCTCTTGTTTCTAGGCCTTAGATTGTACTTTTGGTGGAGTTTGTTCGTTATGTTGTCTGTGCTTCCCTAATAGGTTGAATCTTCAATAATACTGTTGTTCTTTTTATTCTCAGATCTATCTTTTGTAGTTGCAGATTTTTCATAATCTTGCCTCGTTAAAAAAGGTTTTAGGCAGTCATCGCCAAGATTATTTATGTCTTCTTCTAGTTCCTCAAAATCGTCCACATCTTCTCCTCCTATAAAGTTTTTTCTTTTAAATGGGGTTTCGATTTTTTGATCCTCATTATTAATGTATCTTGGTGGATTTTGAGGGTTAGGATTCCTTTTGAAATCCTTTCTGGGAAAATGCTCATTCTTCGCTTGATCTAGTTCCATTCTTGAGATCTTATTTGAAAACTCTTTGATTATTCTCACCATGTCATCCATTTTGTATTCCGAAGATCTTCCTAATCCAGACGGTCCCCCTTGTTCTCTGTATCTTCTAGTTTCTTTGTTTCCAATCTCAAATTTGGTTTTCAACTTTCCTAATGCCATCATGTTTGATTCAATTTCTAAGGAATCATCTTGTATTTTAGTGAGGTCTACTGATGCAGACCCCGACCTCGGGCCAAGATCCACGCAGGATCATTCTAAATTCTCCTTAAGTCGAAGTAGCTTCTTTGGCTCCCTGCCGAAACCTTTAACAATTTCGATCCACGGGTCCTTGCACAAGCGCCTTTCGCAACTCGCATGTTCTCGGGTTGAAGACCCTCGACTTCTCCTCTCCTAATGTCGATATCCAAGATGAGATGGGTATGGCTCTTTATTATTAGCGCCTCCGTGCGTAACCACCAGCTAGAGCTAAATGCTAGTCTCTTTCACAACTCGCAGGCTTGCGAATTGAACGGTTGAATCTGCGGGCCCACCTTTTTACGAGATTCCACGATGTGAAATCCAACGAAGGTTTGACTCTTTCAGGGACCCTCGAAACTCGCAACTTCATGACTTCTGATGTTAAACCCTTGTGCTTCTTTCTTACGAGATCCCAAAGCATGAGAAGTCAACCAGGGTGTTGACTCCCTTTTCAAACAACATGTGTCCACCACCTGTCACTACTTTTCCCTCTGTCCGGCCATCTTATTCTCATGCCACCTGTCAACCACGTGGGTCCCACCAAGCGGATGTGTCGCGAGTTGCACGAGCCCTCGTAACTCGCAAGCTTGTGACTTTTGCAATCAAAACTGACTTCCTTCAACCTCCGAGATCCCGATACATGATATAGTGAAGAGGTTGCTCCTACTTCTTGCTATTCAGGAATCTGTGCAACCAAAGGATTTGGTCTGCCCTCCTTATTCATGATATGCGATATTCCACGCAGATTCATATCTGATGGTTCTCCTGCAGCTTTGATCCATGGTCTGAATCTCTCCCTCCTCTTTTCACAAGCTCAGAACTCTCAATCCCAAACATTTCCTCCTATGCTTTCCGACAAGCGAAATGCCGAAATTTTGAAACTCCACGGAGATTTCTGTCGTGACTCACAACGTCGGGACTTTTGTTCCTCTATGCTCCACTCTTCGCAGTCAGGATCCCCGAGATACCGAGATGATCTGATGATTTTTGAAAAGCATGGTCAATGGTCCACGTAAGCATATCATTCACCATGTATAAACAGAAAACATCATAACACCATGAAATCTGATTCAAAGCTTCATATATTAATTCAAAGCTCCTGTACATGGACTTCTCCTTTTTACTCTCTGCTACATCTCTCCTCTTCTTTTCTATGTTAATGGTACAATACTACAATGATACAATGGTGAGGGTGTCTATATCCGTTTTCCCTCCTACTCTCTAAACTGTTTAATCTATTAATTCAAACCTACCTACATTCATTAATTGGGCTTAAATGCCTTTTACATTGACAGATGAGAGCAAATCGCTCACGATCTATTTTCAACAGCCAGACATAAATTCAAATACGCTTCTAGCTATTACATTTATATCTGCTCCCTTAAAATTTCAAAACATGAAAAACATGAAAAATGTGTGTTGTGCTTTCCATCTGTCTTTCACCTCCATGCTTGCTTGACTATTTACGATGCTCTTGCATCATACTCCCTTGCTTGAAAATTTTCATGAACTCTTGTTCATGAGCTCTTGCATGGTCTGTCCATGCTTCTGAATTTCTACTTCATCTTCCCAGCATGCATCTTCAACTGGATGTCCTTTCCACTTGACCAAGTATTCAAAATACTCCTTCCTTCTGGTCTTTTTGCTAATCCTCTTGTCAATTATGCTTTCCATCTATGGCTTTTCAGCTACAGGCATCTGTTTAGTCCATTGAACCTATGTTTGTTCCTCCTCTGTTCCTGCTTGTTCAACTCTGTAAGGGTACAATTCTGCAACATTGAATATCGGTGAAATTTCGATCCCATCGGATAATTCAATCTCATATGTGTTTGCCCCAAATTTCTTCAAGACCTTGCATGGTCCAATCTTTTTCATCTTTAGTTTCTTATATGTTCCCCCTGGGAACCTTTCCTTCGTCATATGTGCAAGAATTAGATCACCAACTTCAAAATGAAGTTCTCACCTGTGTTGATCTGCTCTGTGCTTATATTCTTGGCTAGAACTCTGCAATCGCTCCTTGACTCAGCTGTGAAGTTCCTTCATTGCTCCTACAAAATTCTCTGCACTAGCACTTCTGAATTCACTTCATTCTGAATCCTTCAATTCAGAAACTCCCCTTAGCTGCATTGCATATATAATTTGAAATGGACTATGCCATGTGCTTCTGTTGAGTGAATCATTGTAAGAAAATTCCGCCTGTGGCAGAATGTGATCCCATTGACTGTGGTGTTCAGTCACTAGGCTTCTCAACAAGTCCCCAAAGCTTCTGTTCATGACTTCTTTCTGCCCATCCATTTGAGGATGATACGTTGAGCTAAATGACAAACTTGTCCCCAGCTTCTTCCATAAAGTCCTCCAGAAATGTCCCATGAACTTATTATCTTGATCAAAAACTATACTCCTTGGCAAGTCGTGAAGTCTGACGACTTCCTTGAAAAACAGGTTCGCAATATGAGTTGCGTCACTGGTTTTCTGGCATGGTATGAAATGTGCCATCTTGGAAAATATTTCGACTACCACAATGATCGAATCATAGCCTCTTTGTGTTCTTGGAAGTCCCAATATAAAATCCATGCTCACTGCATCCCACGGCCTTTCTGGTATGGGTAATGGCCGGTATAACCCCATGTTCTGCCTTTTCCCTTTTGTGTGCTGACAAATTCTACATATGTCCAAAAATTTCTTGACCTTTGTCCTCATCCCTAGCCAAAAATATGAGCCATTCAATTTTGAGAACGTCTTATCATGACCGAAGTGTCCGACCAATCCTCCACTGTGTTTTTCCTTCAATAGGTTCTCCCTCATGGATCATTTTGGAATACATAACTGATTGCCCCTGAACAATAATCCATCCTAGATCATATATTCATTCCATTGGGTTATCTCCCTGACAACTGTATTCTTAGATACCTCATACGCTTCCTTAAAATCTAGGTCATCCCTATACATTTCTTTGAGGTTATCAACACCCAAATTTTTGACATTGAATTCCTGCATAAGCAAACATTTCTTGCTCAAAGCATCAACAACTTTATTAGCAGTTCCAGAAATATGCTTAGTTACAAAAGTAAAATTCTACATGAATTCAACCCATTTAACATGTTTTTGGTTCAACTTCTCCTATTGAGTCACGAATTGTAAGCATGATTATCACTGTACAAAACAAACTCTTTAGGAACCAAATAATGTCTCCATTTCTTTAATTATTGTATGACGGCATAGAATTCCTTGTCATATGTGGAGTACTTAACCTTTGCTTCATTCAGTTTTTCACTGAAGTATGCAATTGTCCTGTCATCTTGGCTCAAGACTGCTCCTATTGCAAATCCACTCGCGTCACACTTGACCTGAAATGTCTTCCTGAAATCTAGCAAAACCAAAATTGGTTGCTCAGTGATCTTCTTCTTCATCAGGTTGAAACTCTTCTCTGCTTCCTCTATCCAACGAAAATATTTTTGTTTTTTCTTCACCGTATCCATCATCGGTGTGCTAATTCCACTGAAATTTCGGATGAATTTTCTGTAGAAACTTGCCAAACCATGGAAGCTTTGAACTTCAAACGCACTTTTTGGTGATGGCCAATTCTTGATTGCATTCACCTTCTCCGGATCCATCTTCAGCTCATTTGCAAAGATAACAAAAACCAAATAAATGAGTTATGTCCTCATTAATGATGATTTCTTCATATTTATCAGCAATTTCTCTTGTTGTAACCTCCTCATCACTGCAGCTAAATGCTTTAAGTGCTCTGCTTTCGTATTGCTGAAAATTAATATATCGTCAAGATATACAATGATGAATTTCCCTATGAAATCCTTCAGGACTTCATTCATCAACCTCATGAAAGTACTGGGTGCATTTGTTAAACCAAATGGCATGACAAGCCATTCGTATAGCCCCTCATTCGTCTTGAATGTTGTCTTCCATTCATCACCTTCTCTCATGCGAATTTGATGATATCTGCTTTACAAATCAATCTTTGAAAAAAATCTTGCTCCACTCAAGCAATCCATCAAATCATCCATCCTTGGCAATGGACATCTATATCTGATGGTGATATTATTGATTGTCCTTGAGTCTATACACATTCTCTAGCCTCCGTATTTCTTTGGGATGAGCATTGTTGGAACAGCGCATGGACTCAAGCTCTCTCAAATCAATCCTTTGTCCATTAAGTTCTGGACTTGCCTCTTGACTTCTTTATTCTCCTGTGAAGTCAACCTATACACGGATTTGTTTGGTAAACTGGCTCCAGGTATAAGATCAATGTGATGTCTTATACTCCTGATAGGTGGCAACGAAAGAGGTAGTTCGTCCACTACTATATCAACAAACTCTTCCAGCAACTTTTGGATTTCCTCTGGTAAATCATCCACTCTTGTATTGGTTAAAACAATTTAAGGCTTCCTGACCATGATAAATTGTGTGTCTTCCTTCTTCTTAACCTCCTTAAGAAGTTCCTTCCCACTCATGAGAAGTACAATGTTGCTCACCTCTGGTCTCACCTATTTTTCCTTGATTAGAAATAACATGTGTGTTCTCCCATTTTTCTCCAGGGTGTATGTGTTCTTTCTCCCATAATGAACCACATTTTTGTCATATTGCCACTGTCTACCCAGCAATAGATGACAAACATCCATGGGAATGACATCACATAATATTTCATCCTTATATCCTCCTATTTTAAATTCAACTAAACATTGTTTAGTGACATTTACCTGATGTCCTTTTTGAAGCCATGAAACTCTGTATGGGCTTGGATGTACAATAGTCTCCAACTCCAGCTTTTCTACCATATCTGTAGAAATGAGGTTGTCTATGCTACCGTTGTCCATGATGACTTTGCATACCCTATCTTTTGTTTTGCAAGTAGTCTGAAATAGACTGTTCCTTTGGGTTGGGTTATCTGCCTCCTTTTCTGGCGTTAAGAGAACTTTCCTCATCATCAAGGATCTTCTGCCCTCAACATATTTTTCCTCAACATTCCATCCTTGAGCTTCGGCAATGTGAGTTTCACCACCATCTTTCTTCCTTCCTAGACACTCATAATATTTATGTCCATTTTTCCCACAGACAAAACATTTCACTTCACCTCCTCGACTTCTTCCTCTTCCTCTAGCTTGAGGAAACGTATTTCTATCAGCATACTTCCCTCTCTGTGAGCTTCCTCCTCCATCATATTGATTTTGAGGTTTCTTCCCCTCTTATTTAGATTTCCGAGTTCTGTCTTGGGCAATTGTCTTGCCTCTGGCTTAACTTTTTCCTCAGCTTCTTTTACCTTGCTTTTGCCTCAGCTTCTCTTCAGCTTTCAGAGCCACCTGATAAGCATCTTCCACATTTTGAATGATCATCATGCTCATCTCATCTTGAATGCCATATCTTAGGCCATTCATGTACCTGGAAACCTTTTCATCATCACTTTCTCGATGACCTACCCTGATGTTTATCTTGTAGAATTCTTCAGTGCATTCTTTCACTAACATCAGCTTCTGTCTCAAATTCTGCATCCTCCGAAACAGAGTGATTTGATAATCTTTGGGTATGAATTTGGCTTTCATCTTCGCAACCATTCTATCCCAACTCTTGATTTTTTGCTTGCCTTTGTATCGTCTATCAGCCTACAGTTCATCCCACCATAGTGTTGCATGCCCTTTAAGTTTGGTGATAGCATGTTTGACCTTCTTATCTTCCTCGACATCCTCATAGTCGAAGTATTGATCCAGAGATCTAATCCAGACTAGAATATATTCAACATCCAGGTTTCCTTCGTATACTGGAATTTCCATTTTTTCTCTGGCACCTATCCTTGCAACAACCATGAATAGGTGTTCGTCTGCATCATCTTCGACTGTGACTTCTTCTCCTTCGTGTCCAGTTTCATTTTCACTATCAACCTTGTTGATATCCCCAGCGTCAACTGTGCACCTCTGTGTTGTCTCCGTAGCATTAAGCTTGGCACATAGTTCGTGCATTTCCCTTTCCACTGCTGGATCAGGAATCGCCACTGACCTGTCTCTTCTTCTTGATGGCATGGCTAAGAAATATTCCCCTGTTCTCTCTGCTACAGAAAGCAAAGACTTCGTTCTGTAGCTCTGATGTGTATCAGAGTACTCTTTCTCCTCTCACTCCCTCTATCTGCAATATACAAACAGATTCAAGTTCTGATACCACTTGATGCAGACCCCGACCCTCGGGACAAGATCTGCACAGGATCGTTCTAAATTCTTCTTAAGCTGAAGCGGTTTCTTTGGCTCCCTGTCGAAACCTTTAACAATTTCAATCCACAGGTCCTTGCACAAGCGCCTTTCGCAACTCGCGTCTTCACGGGTTGAAGACCCTCGACTTCTCCTCTCCTAACGCCGATACCCAAGATGAGATGGGTATGTCTCTTTCTTATTACCGCCTCCGCGCGTAACCACCGGCTAGAGCTAAATGCTAGTCCTCGCAACTCGCAGGTTCGCGAGTTGAACGGTTGAATCTACAGGCCCTCCTTTTTATGAGATTCCGAGACGCAAAAGCCAACGAAGGTTTGACTCTTTTAGCGACCCTCAGAACTCACAACTTCGTGACTTCTGATGTTGAACCCTTTTGCTTCTTTCTTACGAGATCTTGAAGCATGAGAAGTCAACCAGGGTGTTGACTCCCTTTTCGAACAACACGTGTCCACCACCTATAACTACTTCTCCCTCTCTCCAGGCGTCTTATTCTCACGCCACCTGTCAACCACATGGGTCCCACCAAGTGGATGTGCCACGTGTTGCACGAGCCCTTGCAACTCGCAAGTTCGTGACTTTTGCAATCGAAACTGACTTCCTTCAACCTATGAGATCCCGATACGCGATATAGCGAAGAGGCTTCTCCTACTTATCGCTATTCGGGAATCCTTGCAACCAAAGGATTTGGTCTGCCCTCCTTATTCACGATATGCGATATTCCACGCATATTTAGATCTGACGGTTCTCCTACGACTTTGATCAATAGTCTGAATCTCTCCCTCTACTTCTCGCAAGCTCGGAACTCTCGATCCTAAATGCTACCTCCTCTACGTTCCGACAAGCGAAATGCCGAAATTTTGAAACTCCACAGAGATTTTTGTCGCAACTCGCAACTTCGGGACTTTCACTCCTCTATGCTCCACTCTTCACAGTCAGGATCCTTGAGATACCAAGATGATATGACAATTTTTGCAAAGCATGGTCAATGGTCCATGTTGATTTTGGATCCTAGAGTGATGAGTTCGCCTGCCTCTAACCACCCTGCAACTTCTCTAGATCCTACAGTCCTCGCGGCTTTGCAAGTTCTCCACAGAGAATTTCGACCATTCAATTTCGTCCTCAAGAATCTCTGTGAAACAGAAAATGTCCTTCCCTTGAAGTGTTTCGATCTCCATCTTCCTTTGAAGTGTTCAAAGGTGTTATCCCTTCTGAGCTTTAACTAGTAAACTCGAGTCTCTAATGGGACACCTGCACGCACTCCTTGTGGAAATCGTTCAAATACTCCTGGGTATTTGATCTTTCGACTCTATGCACTCCTTGTAACAACAATATTTCAACCTTCAACCTTAGTTGATAAGTTCTAAGGCCTCGACTAGCCTGCGCACACCTTGCACGAATTCGGTACTTCACCTGCACTTCTGCTGGAATGAGAACAATGGTATCCCTCCTAAGCTTTCTGAGATACGACTCAGAACTTCGTCAACGCACACCTTGCGGACGCTTCACTGCACTCCTTGCAGGAACTTCTCTCACTCAGGAAGAGAAACAATTGAAACTCATTCTCTCTCTCTCTCAGAATTCAAACATTCAACATAAAGTCATACATTCAACACAGTGTTAAAGCAAATACATAACAGAGAGATTAAAACAATTGTAAGCATATCATTCACCATGTATAAACAGAAAAAATCATAACACCATGAAATCTGATTCAAAGCTTCATATATTAATTCAAAGCTCTTGTACATGGACTTCTCCTTTTTACTCTCTGCTACAAATCTCCTCTTCTTTTCTTTGCTAATGGTACAATACTACAATGATACAATGGTGAGGGTGTCTATATCCGTTTTCCCTCCTACTCTCTAAACTGTCTAATCTATTAATTCAAACCTACCTACTTTCATTAACTGGGCTTAAATGCCTTTTACATTGACAGATGAGAGGAAATAGCTCACAATCTGTTTTCAATAGCCAGACATAAATGCAAATACGCTTCTAGCTATTACATTTATATTCACTCCCTTAAACTTTCAAAACATTTCAAAACGTGAAAAATGTGTGTTGCTCTTTCCAGTTGTCTTTCGCCTCCATGCTCGCTTGACTGTTTAAGATGCTCCTACATCATCTACTGATCTCCTCTCCCTCAATAAGAGGGTGAAATCAAGGTCAAAAGCTCCATTGAAGGTTACTTTCGCTGCGGGTTTGGAGGGTTTGACCTTGGCTGGAATTTTGTTATACAGTTTATTAAACATTTGGATAAACGCGAGAACTGATTCAAAGTTTTTCTTTCTTAGAGCCCCAAATTTAGTTAGATAATAGAGATGGTATTTCCTTTCCCCCCACTGTCTAATAAAATAATTTTCAAGTTCCTCATATGACGGTATAGATCCTGCTGCTAGACCTCGGGACCAAATTCTTACCTGACCTTCAAAAGTCTGAACCAAGAGTCTAGAGTAGACATCTTCATGTTCGATTCCAAGGATGTCAGCGAATTGGTCAAAGAAATTGATGTGTTCAGATGCAGTCAAATCACCCTCTCCTATGAATTTCAGTAGATTCTTCATGTAGTTTTCAGGTAAGTCATGGAGGGGAACTAGGAGGACCAAAGGAGCATATCTGGCAGCCACCTTTGCAAATATTTGAGGGGGTGGTACTTGGCCACCTGCTCCTCCTCCTCCAGCACCACCTCCAGCAACGCCTCCTCTAGTTGCATCCATTGATGATTTAGAGGTTGATTCTTGGAGGCTATAAGGAAGGGCTTCTGGAAATTGGTTATTAAGGGATAGGAAACTTGAAGAAGGGGAACTAGGGAAAAGTGGACTAGTTTCTTCAGACTCACAGGGTGAATATAAAGGAGAATCAACAGGATTTGTGTCGAGAAAGATAGGATGATCGTAGGAGTTCTGAGAGATAGGAAAATGAACTTCATGAAGTGAAGAGGTATCAATTGAAGCGGGAAGTGAGGTGGATCTTTTACCTCTATTAGTGAAAGAAATGGTTGGGAAAATATCAGTTTTAAAATTAGGCGAGACCAAACCAGGATCAAGGGTTACAATCCTATCGGCAGGTAATTCCCCACAAGGAGGTGGGGTATTCGATCCTTCAAATTTCCCTCTAGTGTTCGACTCTGTAATTTTAGGTTGATAAAACTTATTTGTCAATGATACAGTCTGTTTAAGATATCTTCTTCATTTTAAAATTTTTTATGGATCGGGAAAAGGCGAACTTTGTTTATCGTCTAGGTTTTTCCTAGTGTTTTGTCGGTTAAAAGCCAGTTTATTTTTCGTGGAGTCGCGAAGTGAAAGATAAGGGTATCCTTAGGAGTTTTTCAATCTTTTTTCACTATCAAAGAAAGAAAGTGTCAATGTCTCTCTTCCCAAGGAAAAAAATTTGTTTCTTCGTTCCCCGAGAGCGATGCCAAAATGATGTTGTTCCTGATTTTATACTTTAAGGATCTAAAGTATACCGTCAAGGCATCTGAAAAGATAGAGAAATTTGAGGATAAAAAAATCAGTTATACAAAAAGAGTTATGGTTGGTTTCTTAATTGTCTCTATCTAGCTTCCCAGTTTTCCTGGGTACTAATATCCCTTTCAATTGCTTCCCATGACCATTCTAACTCAAACCAGTTACTTGTTGTCTATAAGATGGTGTTAAATAAATTTAAGGCAATCCTCGTTTGATCTGATAGTACGGGTTCAATATTGGATTGTCTTGTAACTGGTACAGTCATGAGGGATAAAGACTGAAAAGATAAATTCTTGTGTTTTCTTTTAGGGTTTTCTATTTCTGTTTCAAAATATGTAAGAAGAAATCCAAAACCTTGAATTAATAGTATGACGAAGCTAAAGGCCATTTCAGGTATCTGAGTTAAATTTTGAAAAGGGAATATGTATGAAATGAAAAGAAAACATAAAGTTGTTGAACAAGGTGAGGCATCAATTAAAGAGGAATATTACCTTATGACAGAAGAAGAAAATACTTAGGAAAAACTCTTAATGAAGCATATGACATTGAAATCTAAAACATTTACAGGTCTTGTACCCGTTGATAACCGAAACAAAGGAAAAACTATAAACGATTAAATTGCAAGAATAATTAATCACCACAGTAGATGTTGTACTAAATTGCAGTTAAGCATTCATCAAAGAGATATGAAAAATATGAAACAACAGAGAAGCACATAACTCAACTTGACCAGATATGGAATATTCATTTTGTATTTATATTAATTCAAACATATCTTCAAATTCGTCTTTACAATACACCCAGAAAAATCCCTATTTCAGTCTCCTGAAACTATACTTATACCAGATCACCCATACATTGATGGTTTGTGATTTCCTAACTCCTAGGGGTAAACAGTTACCAAAATGTAAATCTCAACCGTTTGCTTGATTATATTTTATTTTTATATTGTCTCGATGATATAAGCTTTCAAAATGATATTTCATTGTTTTATTGAAGTATCTCCTTCTTTTGACCCAATACATTCAATACATTTGTCAAGAAAGTGTACAAAATTTATGGGAGGCTCTGGAAAATCCTTCGCTTCAAATAGATAAATTTTTCTCTGAATTTTGGGAAGCCGGTCTTCAATCCCCTTACCAACAAACCTAATTGATTGCAATTTTAATTTTGGCTTCACCGACCATCTGTCTATTAGCGTAACATCAATTTCCTTTAATTGTGAAATTTCCATCTGAATTTTGTTCAAACCCTCTTTGAAATTCAGTGGGTGTCTTACAATGTTTATCTATCCTAATTGCCCAGTGCAATTGTCTCTTCCAATACTTAATGATCCCTTGTCCAACAAATCAAATATTGCTTCACAATCGTCTTTGATTTATTTGGTTATTTTCTTGTTTTCTGCTATGTTGGTTTCCCATACGTTGAGCATGATATCGCCTCTTATCTGCTCTGCGACAGATAGCTTTGGAATTTTCAATACCTCTTCATTTTCTGAACATACAACTACCTTTTGCAAAGTGGCCCTTGCTGCTTTAGCTTCTTTTTCTTTAAAAATAATATTATCAAAAGCATTGCTTACTTCTTGAAAATAATTTTGAATAATCTCTACTTTGGAGATAAATCTTTGTTGCTCGGCTTCTATCTTCGTATGTATTTCCAGTGACTCATCCTGAAAAACTTTCAAATCTATAACCTGGCCTTTCATTGAATTCAATTTAGCCTATAGTTTTCTTACCAATTCTTCTTGTCGAATAACCTGTATTTGGCTAGTTTGCATCTTCTTATTCATCTCGTCTAAACTTGGCATAAGCGATTGAATTTCCCGTTTGTCAACAACTATGGCTTGATCCATACCTTTATTTATTTCTTCTCTGATATTTTTCTCGATATAATTTAGTTGGTTTTGCAACTGAACTATTCTATGGTTACTCTTTTTCAACCTTGTTCTCATATTGTCAACAATGAATAGATTTGTTGTTTCCAGAGCTCCCATGGATCTCGCTACCTCTGTAGTGAAATATTCTTCTTCCAAGTTCTGCCCATCTACTAGCACCTTGTGTTTCCTTACCATACCACCTTCTCTCATACACATCTCCTGCTTTAATACAACCTTCCTCTTTTTACTGAAAAAGTAATCAGAGGGAGGCATTCTTCTCTAGAGACAGGGGTGATCTCACTAGCATATATGACTCATATCTAAGGGAGCCCAAAAGTAGACTGTAAAGGGGTTAAGGAAGCAATGGGATTACCCAACTCTATGGATTTTGTTTCTCCTGATGCCTTCAGGGTATCAACATGAACAATGGATGATGAAGGGGGAGTAGATTGACTGGACTCAGGAGGTGTCCCAGACCTTTTTTCTATTTCTACTCCCGGATTCTTTGTCTGTGGGACTTCTTTGTTTTTTGAAGATGCTTCGGCCCCCTATGGATTTTCCTCGATGTCTGCTTTATCCTAGGCTTTCTGTCTGAAACCTGGGGGAGTGTTTTCTTGTTCTGGGGTAGGGGTTGTTGCTTCTCCCTGCAATACCTTGGGCAAACCACTTCCTTTCTGTCTCTGGAAGGTTAGAAAATTGGTTTTCAAGTTGGATGGTAATGTCTATACCCTGTCCAACACCTCCTCATAGGTTTTGACCCCTTTGAAAATGTCATCATGAGGGGATTCCTCATGTTCATACGCTTTCATTCCAGAGTGAGCCATGTGGTTTACCACTATTTGATAAGGGTCCTTTTTCCTATATTCGAGATCCACCAAATTGAGCTCCTCTAGAGCAGCTTCAACCTTGGAATGACCCAAGTTGAGTAGCTAAAACCTCCCAATCTGTACAGGAAAGACTAGCCAAAACTTCTTTTGAGTTGTCTTCAGTTCTATCCCAATACCACATGTTATTATCTGATGAGATACCTCCCTGCACCCCAGTCTGTCAGGGAGGAATTTCAGAAGTGCATGGGGAGGGATAGAACATCTGAAAACCCTGATATAGGAGAAATTTTCCTCAATAAACCAAACGAAGACCGCCTTGAGGTTTCCTATGACCGACTCTGGAATACGGGGGGGTGCACAGCCATACAACATCTAATGCACTGGTATCACCATGAAATGAAAAATTTCGTAAAAAGAATCCTTAGCATTTTCTTCCCACAACTTAGAATGATATTCATGAATAGGTTCAATGCAAGCTGGGTTCCAACTCCAATTCATCAAAGGGAAAGCATCCATAATGTATGCGTACATGTAAAAGGCTACTGGTCGGCCACTGGATCTCATGGTTTGATACTCTATAACCTCCTTAGCTAGGTTATCTGATAGAATTTTATTCTAATTGAAGCTATAGCCTTCGGTTGCTTCATGTAAAAGGGGCACCCATTCTGCAGGGAAATGGCTAGGGATTTTCTTCCCGAAAAGTCTACATAGCGACATAGACCATGTACTCATTCAATGAGGCTGTGGCATAAACATTATGGCTATCGGCCCTAAATTTTGTTGGGTGTCTCCACTAGTCTTTGATTATGCTAGGGTATGTTTGATCTGCCTCTGTGCATTCTTTCCTTTGAAATTCACTTACAAACTCTTTATTATAAATGTACTTAGAATCAGGAGACAATTTGTACATTACTTGTATATGCTTCGGTCTAAAAGAGTCGACAACGACCCCTCGATTGTCCAAAATGCTTCTCGTCTGCACGTCTGTCCTCTATAAATCCCAACTAATCATATCGTTGTATGTCATGAGTCATGGGCACGTAGCTACTTTGTGAAGTTCGGACTCTACTATGTCCCAAAAGTTTGTTTTCAGAATCATCGGGAAAATTCTTGATTTCGTAATCCAAGGTTTCGAAAATTTGCCTCCAAGATTTGATGGAATCAATGGCATGCGGTGTAGTATTAGATATGACATCTCCTTTCGGGATTGAGCTTTCAGCTTCTTCTTCACTTTTCTTAGGTGCCTTTCGAGGTGCCATAATGTTCATGCTAGACTGAAAACCTATTTGCAAAGGAAAAATATATAAGCCTGGATAAATGCAACTCACTCCTAATTGTAAAAAACAAGAATGAAATTCGAACTACAGAACATTTATTAACCTTTATCTTGTCTTACAATGAGCGTACTGACACAGGTGCTTTAGGAATCAATGTTTTAATGAGGAAGATACTCATGGAGATATGCCTTCATGTCAAAAATATATCCATTTGTCTATTATTAATACTATTGCGTATCGACGATTTCAAACTGGAGTTTCGAAAGGACTGCTTTCAACAAATCTCGAAATGCGAAACGCGAAAATTAGTTTAGTCATTATTAATCCTGTTTTAAACTAACTTAATTTAGTTTTAGACTTTGTTAAAAAATTTGTGATTTCACATTTCAGAATTCTGGGGATCCTGTACCCAAGAGGTATGTCATAAGCAAACCTTGAATCGCGAAATCGCGATGGGATTAATTTAGGCACTAATCACTTGTATTAATTCTTTAATTAATCAAGATTAGTAATTAATTTCTTATTTTCAAAAATCCAGGAATCAAGCATTCGAGGGTCGATATTTTGAAATCACTTTGATATAAGAAAACTCGAATCGCGAAAGATTAATGAATTGTTTATTGTGTTTAATATTTTAATTAATCATGACTAAAGGGTACTTTGTGAAATGCGTGTCGGGACTTATAACACTCATTTTTTCTTTTTTTCGGTTTTTTTTTATTTTTAACTTTTAATATAAAGCCTTTTCGGCATTTAGGCACCGAGACTCTGGAGTTGCTAACTAAAAATCACACCTCGTGAAAAAATGAATCTCGAACCCCAAAAAAATCGAAAGACTTTTGACTCCTTTTTAGGGCTAAGGGCAGCTCCATGACTAGAAAAAAGAGAAGTTTCAAGTTTAAAGGATAAAAAAATTAAACTTTGTGTCAATAGGTTCACAAACAATTTCAGGACTGTGCACACTAACAATCAAATGCATTTGCTTCAAATAAAATACCATTCCTTGTGGTTTGGCTCAACAGGTAATTAGTCTTTCCTTATGGACTTCTAGCACTGCCATATCCAAGACTCTTTTCTTCATTCACTTTCAACTTCAATCAACCGAACAAATTATTAGTTTCCCATGCACATATATTTTCACTACACCTTTATAATGACATCACAAACAATTCTTAAATTGTGCATGCTAACAATAAAATCTCTTTTATCTATTCGATGATATAAAGAAAAAGGAAATTCCATTCCTTACACATGCATCAGTTCAGGATATCAACCTTTCCAGATGCAATTCAATGTTAAGCGAATTTAATCAATGTGCCAATGTCCATGGACACATTTGCACATAATGCACCCTTGCATCGATTTCAGATTATCAATTTTCAAGTTAGGCACTCTCACCAAGGTGTGTTGGAATTTAGTCAACTTATTACCATATGGATTCTCTGTCCATATTTATTATTTTAGCAGAACCATAGTTTCTGCTCTGAATCGATCACAACCTTAAATAGTCACTCATGAGACTCAAGGTTTCACTTGAATTCGTTTAAGAATTCCTTGATTGGTTAATGCATTCATGACATATCAATTCATGAATTCTTCCAAGGATTACAATCAATTCTTACTACTAGAGGTTCACACCTCCATCATTCAGGTTCTCCTTCCTGAATCATACCCTACTTGGGTATCCAAGGCATACAACTACCTTTCAAAATTTCATTCATAACATTAATACAATAAACTATTTCAGAAGGGGTTCTTACAAAATCCCTTCATACCTTGTGCCACATAGGCATGAACAATTGTATACCGGTTCTTGGTTTCTAGAACCCTCTTTCTAATTTTTACCTCATCAACAGTGCTTTATGGGGACTTTTACATCCATGTCAACAATATTTCAACTGCAACCTTCTCATGGTCATCCTCTGCTTGAGGTTGCCCATCATTGGAAATTGTCTTCCTCAACAGCTCCAATTCCTTTCTATACATAGCATGCATCATCATAGTCACAATTACATTAGTTGTAATATTAAATAAAATGCATGTATCATAACATTAAAATCCATAAAACATCCTCAAAATGTCCTAGCATATCTTTATGCACTTCATCACATTATCCTCAAATGTTTTCATGAGTGCAACACCAACAATTCTCAACTGCTTCTACAGTCATACAACCATCATCACTATGGTTTCAAAACATTTACTTTTATCAACGTACCATCTTTTCTCATCCCAGAGAAAACATAATACTCAGAAATAAAATAATTTGAGGGCTCTCCCCTTCTTCCAATTCTTTCTACACCACATGTGACTTTTCAGCCAAGTTGAGTTATCTCGAAGGCCTCACTGCGTTTTCTTAATCATGGCTTCAACCAATCCTATTCAATCAAACATACTCATTTACTCATTTAATAATACTCATGGGTTTTTTTTCCTTTTTCCGATTGTATTGGTTTCTACAACTACTCTTTTAATCCTACGACTCTGTTACACAATTCAGGGTTCTTAGGGTGATAAAAGTGTTCCTCCTTTTGTCCCTATTTACTTATGCAATCTGCTTCTTATTGTGATATTTATTATCTTTTCTTGAGTAGCCTCGATTAGGCTCATCCTAACTCTTAGGATACATTTGCATTCTTTAATAACAAATCCTTTTGTCCATAATGCATCATGAACCTGTGCATCCTGCACGTTACCATTTGGTTATCAAAATGGTCGAGATTCATTATTAGTCTTCTATTCACTACATGATGTTTTTCAAAATGTAATCCAAGATTCTTATATATATATATATATATATATATATATATATATATATATATATATATATATATATATATACAAGTTTGTAGCTCATTGCTTAATTCCCAACAGTCAATAAGGTTGTGACTCTGTTCTCCTGACAAAACCTTCACACAGTTCCTCCACAGGGAACTCCTTCAGCATGCAACTTCCTTATTGCATATCCTTCACTATCTGTGATAGCCTCAACCTTGAGTTGGCTTTAGTTGGGTACCAAATATTGTTGATACTTAGAACACATCACCAAAAGACTTCATCCTCCCTTGAAATCTGGCCTTCTTTTCTTCTGATTTCCTATGAAATTCGACTTGTGTATAAAATGAATGTATAATGATATTTATTTATACCATTTATGTCACTTCCTTTTAACATTAGGGCCAACCTAACACTTTCTTATTTTGTAATTATTTTATTTAACTATCTTTGTGGCCTACATGTACTTCCTTCTTCAATTCGCTTTGTCATCTTCAAAAATTCATTTATCCTCAACCATGAGGATCCATGTGACATGCCACCTACCACCGGAAACAACATGATGTATACTATCTATCCATGGGTTTTGTTTCTACATGTACATTTTCCTTCATGTCCAAATGCCTTCATCAATCTTGAAGTCCAAAACCAATGACTAGGGTTGACATCAATGACAACAATCAATCTTCCAACAATCTCCCCCTTTGTCATTGATGGGAACACTCATTCTCCCCCTATCATCATGATCCCAATTTCTCTCCCCCTTTGACATAAATGGCAAAGGGTAGGGCTGATCCCCCTGAGTTTAATGATAAAAGGTAACTCTCTTCTTTGGGGCTACTCCCCCTAAACATGTGGCACTCAATAATACTTCATCCTTATTTTTGGTCTTTGGGACTTTTTCTTCCTTGGAATCCTTTTGTTTGGCTTATTTCTTCTCTCTCTTCTTCATGTCTAGGATGTATATGTTTTTTGATCTTCTTGTTGCAGTTGCAACCAATATTCCTGAGTTATTTTCTCTGATTTTACATTTTCGGGAGTCGAAAGTAAGAGTGTATCCTTGATCACACATTTTACTAACACTGAGTAGATTATGATTCAAGTATTCAACCAATAGGACATTCTTTGCTTTTACATTTTTTCTTCCAAGCTCTACTACACCTTCTCCAAGTATTTTGGCAGATGATTCATCTCCAAATGCAACATTTCCACCCTTTCTCTTCAAAGTGATGAATTTTTCTTGATCCCTGGTCTGTGTGAAGAACATCCAATGTTTATGTACCATTCATCTTCTTCTTTACGTTCTTCAGCAATCAATGCTATTCAACAATCTTCATTGTTTGGAATCTCTTTCCTTCTCCATATTGTGGTTGGCATAGGGACATCTTCATTTATATATCTACAATCTCGTGCTTTGTGACCAAGATAATTACATTTGTAGCATACAATATTTGTGTCCATCAATGGGGAAAATGAATTATAACTTATGTTGACAAATACACGATTATTTCCATATCTTATATTTACACCATTCATGTTTCTTGTGTATTTGTTCCTTTCTTTTATTATGCAATTAATTTCTTTATGTCCAAAAATGTTTCAAGTATAACAATGACCAAGAAAGAAATTTTGATACCTTGGAGTAAGTGGCCTTCTTTGTGATGTAGTCCATCTGGGTTCATGATCTACTCCTCTATAGTTTCCTTCATATCGATTGAAGATTTTTTGATTCCTGAAGGTAGGAGGTCTTCTTGAATATTCATCTCTTTTGTAATCATTCCTTCTTTCTGGTATCCTGGTCCACTTTTCATCAACTGTCTGTGTAGCTTTTTCTTCAACCTTCTTGTTGGTATTTTCATCTTCTTTGTACGAATTTTCACCCATGCATCCAATATGTGTTAAGTCTTTTGTCACTTGAGAGTTTCTTAAGCTCTTAATCAATGAGACAACTTCTTCTTCAAGTTTCTCACAATCTTCTTCTTTCTTCAGCATTTGGACATTTTTTACTTCTCTTATTCTTCTTTCTTCTTCGAGTAGAGTTTTCAAGGAAATTTTTTCTTCTCTTAGTTTCTCAAAGTCTTCTAATTGTTTCTTCAAGCTTACAACTATATTTTAACAACTACCCAATTCACTTCTTAGTTTTATATGCATGTATTTGAGCTTTCTATTTTCAATCTCAACATGCTTCAATTTTTTAAGATTCTCATCTTGTTGTTGAATAATTCCGGCTTCATGATTTTCTTCTTCTTCATTGGAATTTTCTTCTTCAGTGTCATCTATTTCAATCCTTGGATGAGGACATTCAAATTCAACATGTCCTACTCATTCACAATTAAAACAAAAGAGCTAACCTTTATTTGCTTCTTTGAAATCTAAGATGTTGTAATTTTCTTCAACTTCTTCTTCTTCTTCTTCTTCTACTTCTTCCCTTGCATAAAGGTCTTGTAGCTTGTCCCAAATATATTTTGATGATGCACATGATCCCACCTTGGATTTCACTGAATCTATAAATCCATCCAGGATGGTATCTATTGGAAATTTTTTGTTCCTTTTTGCTTCCTTCTGAGCTACAGTCTTTGGTTTCTTTAAAGCATTGTATCCTAAAGAAACTGAGAACTAGACATCTACCCCAAGAGATTTCAAGTAAATTTCCATTCTATTACTCCAGTATTCAAAATTGCTTCCATCAAATGGTTGAATCCCATTTGGAATTTTGTCTTCCATTTCTTCTTAGGATCTTCTTTCCAGTGGTTAAATTGTACTGAAGGTAAGCTGCTCTAATACCAATTGTTGATACTTAGAACACATCACCAAAAG
>JZKD02S1690864.1:606655-617388 GCA_000966675.3 Picea glauca
AAGTCCACTTTTACATAACTTAGTTGATTAGTAACCGTATTAAATTCATTTAAATGATCTGCAACAGACCCACCTTCTGATATCTTCATATTAAATAATCTCTTCATTAGAAATACCTTATTAGACGCCAAGGGTTTTTCATACAATTTAGCCAACGCGTCCATCAGATCCTTCACTGTCTTTTCTTTTGAAATATTGAAAGCCATCGATGCTACCAAGCTCAGCTGTATCATTCCTAGAGCCTTTCTGTCAAGAATCTCCCACTCTTCATCCTTCATGGGTGTCGTCTTCTTTGCTACTCTGCCCAATGGTAGGAATAGATCCTTCTGATATAAATAATCTTCCACCTTCATCTTCCATAACTGGTAGTTTTGGCCATTAAATTTCTCGACCCTAAACTTTCCATCTTCCGACATTGCTCCCACTCGAACTAGGAACCCTCTTTTCCTGCAAGTCACCTTTTGCTCTGATACTAGTTGTTAGAAAAATAGGACCACGGAGAAATAACATAAAACAAATGCAAAAAAAAAACATAGAAGATACACAATACAATAGAGACACAGATTTACATGGTTCACCGAGTGTGGGCTACATCCACCAGAGAAATTTCCAAGTCCTTCCTTTATTGTTATCCATCAAATGAAGGGATACAACCTACAACAAAACATGTTGTAACTTCCTCTTGTTTCTCTCAAAGTTTCCTTTCTCAGAATACAATACTCACCATAATGCATAGCCGCAATACATTTCCCTCATAACAGAGGATTGCCTTCTAGGGAAAAAAACCCTAACATAATTTCTATTGTTAGATCTGCGACCTTATAATGAACGGTCCAGATTTACAATGAAATTACAATATACATTTACAAGGCAATTTTTCCTTCGGGGGCTTCGCCCCTGAACCCCCTAGCCGGGGATAGCCCCCCCCCGGACCCCGCAGAGGGGGTAACCCCCTCTGCACTCCCCCACGTAGAAGAGTGTAGATACTTCTGAGGTGTAAAGTCTTCATGGGTTATAAACACGACTGAAAGCAAGGACATCTAAATCAAGAAGATAATCAGGCTCCACAACCAACAACATCTTTTTCATGCATCTAAATTATGTATCCACACATATTATGGTTTCGTTAACTTAACCATAAGCATAACCAGCTAGCAAGAAAACACTCTTTCCTTAATTTCCATAGATCATTACCCAACTTATAAATACAATATGGGCAATTAAAACCATGCCCAGGGAAACAAGGCAGCCAATATAGCTTCCAACTATATCTATATGGATACTATCCACCACTAGATGTCAATCTGACCGATTGGACTTCTAGAAGTGCCCCAACACTTCCTTTACCACATTCAGTATCAACATTTAATCAACCATTTTACCTTAATTATAATAATTTTTTGATGTTTAATAACATTTGGACTATTCCCTTAAATCCCAAATGCAGTTCGAGTTATGTTACTTACTAAGTATCCTAGTTCCAGGGATGATTTTAGGGGTTAAATTTCACTCATGGGCTAATTTTCCATGGTTTTTCCCAAAAAGAGATTCGCTATTCCCAAAATGATTCAGCCAAATTCTATAGGATAAAATTATTTTATCTTAAAAATCGCCAAATATTTATACAAACTATATAAAATCCTTAGAAATTTGAATACTTTTACAAAAATATCGCCAAACATTTATAGTTGTCATATGAGGGATTAGTAAGATTCGCCAAGGTTTCTACTTTTTAAAATAAATTTCCATCCTTAAAATCATCCCTCCCTAGTTCAAAAATCCAGAGTATCTTTAGGTCAAGATCAGTCTTAACCATTACACCTAGAATTCTTCCTTTTGTTCAGCAACAGTCAGGGACAGAGACCACTCTCCCCCTCCCATGAGAATTATGGAAGATTAGTTTCCTATCCACCAAGCAAGGGAGGTTGTTGTGATTTCTCACTCAATCACTCTATATTTCTATAGTTATGTTTATCAGCTTGATTAGGAAAAACCCTACCCAACAATTCCTGTACACAGAAACAAAATTTGTTTTTCAGTTCCCTTCGAAACCCAAGATCTGCACATGCTCTCCCTTTTTAGAGAATGGTCACCAGACTCATTCCTCTGATTTCGAGGGATTATACACATATACAAGGTTTAACCCTTCTTTAAATCAGTAATTATTACTGCTACGGATCATTTCCATCTATTCACATCCAAGTCTTGCTATTAGTGTCGATCAGCATAATCCCACTCATGTAGGATCGACTATCATTTCCCAAAGAAATTATAGGCTTCCTTTTCCACATACTAGCATGATTCAATCTCGTTGGGTAAAATCCCAACTGTATTTTAATCTACATCCTTCTACTCAAGGAATTTATGCAGAAAATTTATGCTTGGCAGTAATATTCTCCACAGGCTCATCTTAGCCTTGGTAACCAAATCTTATGACCGCACAACATCACATACAATTGCATAGTGAAGTCAACTTATTTATTTGGAAACACCCAAACATCTATAAATAGCAGTGGGTTTCATTACTCTCTTTGGTAGAGGTTTGATTAAACGTCTTTAGAATGCGGTAAGATAGAGTGTTACCCATTAAAGTCCTCCAAAATTGTTTTCATACGAATCATGCATGAGCCCAAGTAGACCAAGTGTTTTTGTCATGCTATGATACCAATTTGTAATAGACACGACCGTTGAGTGGCTTTCCTAGGGATGGGGCATCAAAATTTCATTCTCCTTAAGTGGTCAAATCCTTCATTTGGGGTCTCTATCACATTCTTCTCATCCAAAGCTTTCCAAACACGGTCTCCATGCTCAAACCCGAGTTCAGAACTAGTGGATATACCTTTCTGATGTTCTTCGGCCATCCATCAATTGAGGGCCACGTGGCATCCACATGAATCTGCCTCACACATATTGTCTCCAAGTTCCTTCATCCATGGTGGAATTTCATCCATTGTTTGATCCCACGACTACACTCAATATTAATCTAACACGCAAGCCAACAATTTGAGCTTCGACACTTCGGCGTTGAACGCCTCCTTACATTCTACACATGAGACCTTTTCGAGTCCCAAACTCCTGAAGTCTCATAAGCTTGCCACGTGGCTATGGTCTTTGGACCTTCTGGTCTCTTTACAACACTACACCTGAATCCTCTGGAATCCCGAAGTCCCGGACTCTTGAAGTTCAGTTCACTTCACCAACTACATTGGCTAGGAGGCTTGTACCTAGGGCTGACACGTGGAAGGGGCCAGGGGTGACACATGTCACGTTCAAATGAGTCTATAGGGTATGTGATACACATGATTCTGGGTGACATGTGGCATGTCAAACTTGGGTCCATGTCACCTTGGGTGACATCACTATGCCACGTCACTCTAGACTGGCAGCCTTCTAACATTCCTCAGATCTCATGGGCAATATCTGGCCATGTAGAACCATGGATCTACGACTCTTGTTACTTTAGGAATTTGGTGTTTGGGGGTTTTGCGATGAAAACTCCTCTTTTTTCCCTAATGTTTTGACTCGGAATTCCTGCCGCAGCAAACACTTCCTTCTCAAAGCATCAGCCACTTTGTTAGCAGTACCCGAAATATGCTTAATCACAAATGTGAAATTCTGCATATACTCAACCCATTTTACATGTTTCTGATTCAACTTATCCTATTGAGTCACAAACTGCAATGCATGGTTATCACTGTATAATACAAATTCCTTCGGGATCAAGTAATGCCTCCACTTCTTTAATGCCTGAATGATGGCATAAAATTCCTTATCATACTTGGAGTACTTTAGTTTCTCCTCATCCAACTTCTCCCTGAAATATGCAACTGGTCTGTCTTCCTGACTCAAGACCGCTCCTATGGAAAACCTGTTTGCATCACATTTCACTTGAAACATCTTCTGGAAATCCGGCAACACCAGAAGCAGTTGTTCTGTGATATTTGATTTCAACAATTTGAAACTTTTCTCAGCCTCATCAATCCAGTGAAAATATTTATGCCACTTCTTCACTGTATCCATCATTGCTGCACTAATCAATTCCTGATGAATTTTCGGTAGAAACTAGCTAATCCATGAAAACTTCTTACTTCGAATACATTCCTCGGTGATGGCCAAGTCTTGATCACTTCCACCTTATTTGGATCCATATTCAATTCATTCATCAAGATAACAAAACCCAATTAAATGAGCTCTGTCTTCATAAATGAGGACTTCTTCATATTAATCAACAGCTTCTCCTGTTGTAGCTTCTTCATCACAATGGCCAAATGCTTCAGGTGTTCAGCCTCTGATTTATCGTAAATCAGTATGTCATCCAAATACACAATGACAAATTTCCCGACGAATTCCCTCAGGACTTCGTTCATCAACCTCATAAAGGTACTTGGTGCATTCGTCAAGCCAAACGGCATGACTAGCCATTCATACAAACCTTCGTTTGTCTTGAATGTCATCTTCCACTCATCACCTTCTCTCATGCGAATCTGGTGATATCTGCTTTTCAGATCAATCTTTGAAAAGTACTTTTCCCCACTCAGGCAATCCATTAGATCATCCATTCTTGGAAATGGAAATCTATACCTGATGGTTATCTTATTGATCGCCCTCGAGTCAGTACACATTCTCCAACCTTCGTCTTTCTTTGGACTGAGTACTGTTGGAACGGCACATGGACTCAAACTTTCTCTGACCAATCCTTTGTCCAATAGCTTCTGGACCTGCTTCTTGACCTCTTCATTTTCTTGCGGCGTCAATCTGTATGTGTCCTTATTTGGAAAACTGGCTCCTGGTATGAGGTCTATATGATGACTCACACTCCTCATCGACGGCAACGAACGAGGTAGTTCATCCACTATAATGTCAGCGAACTCTTCCAGCAGTTCCTGAATTTCTTCTAGTAGATCATCCACTCTTGTGCTAGTCAGAACAATTCTTGATTTTCTAACCACAAAGAATTGTGGATATTCCTTCTTCTTCACCTCTGTAAGAAGTTCCTTCCCACTCATGAGAAGTACTGTGTTGTTTACTTATGGCTTTACCTCCTTATCTTTTATCGGAAGCAACATATGGGTTCTACCATTCTTCTCCAGAGTATATGTGTTCATTTTCCCATCATGAATCACATTTCTGTCATATTTCCATGGTCTACCCAGCAATAGATGACATACATCCATGGGAATGACATCACAGAGTACTTAATCATTATACCCTCCTATCTTGAATTCAACCAAGCATTGTTTAGTAGCAGTTACCTGGTGCCCCTTCTGTAACCATGAAACCTTGTATGGACTTGGGTGATCAGTCGTCTCCAACTCCAGCTTTTCCACCATCTCGGTTGAAACGAGATTATCTGTGCTACTTCTATCCACGATAACCTTGCATACCCTATCCTTGGTCTTGCAAGCAGTCCTAAAGAGTTTGGTCCTTTGGGCTGAGTCCTCCACCTCTTTCTCGGGTGTCAAAAGGACTTTTCGCATCATAAGAGATCTTTTGCCTTCAGCATCTTCAACCTCAACATCCCGCCTCTACACCTCGGTGATGTGAGCTTCTCCAATGTCCTTCTTTTTCTTTGGACACTCGTAGGACTTGTGCCCATTATTTCCACATGTGAAGCATGTGATTACTCCACCTCTTCCTCTTCCTCTACCTCGAGTACGAGGAAAAGTGTTGTTGTCAACATATCCTCCGCTCTTTTGTGTATGCTGCCCTCTCTGTTCAACATATGGCCCTCTCTGTGAGGTTCCACCTCTCTCAACTTTACCCTGAGGTCTCTTCCATTCCTCCCTAGGCTTCTGGTATTTATCCTAGGCAACTACTTTGCCTCCTGGCTGGCTCCTGCCTCGCCCTCGCTGACCTTACTTACGGCCCAGCTTTTCTTCTGCTCTCAGAGCCATCTGATAAGAATCCTCCACCATTTGGATGGTTACCATGCTCAATTCATCCTGAATGTCATATCTCAGACCATTCGGATATCTAGCAACCTTCTCATCATCGCTCTCCCGATGACCTGCTCTGATGTTTAGTCGATAGAATTCTTCAGTGTATTCTTTCACTGTCATCAGCTTCTCTCTCAGGTTTTGCATCCTCCTAAACAGAGTAATTTGATAATATCTTGGGATGAATTTCACTTTCATCTTCGCGATCATCCTGTCCCAGCTCTTGATATTATGCTTGCCTTTGCAATGTATTTCATCTTGTAGCTCATCCCACCACAATGCTGCATGTCCCTTCAAGCGCATGACAGCATGCTTGACCTTCTTGTCCTCTTCGACATCTTCATAGTCGAAGTAAGTATCCAGAGCTCTAATCCAATCTAGAAGATCCTCTGCATCTAGATTCCCCTCATAAACTGGAATGTCCATTTTTGGCTTTGCACCCATCCGTGAAATAGTTTTGATTAGGCGCTCGTTTGATGCATCTTCGGCTGCAACTTCTTCTTCGCGTTCAGCTTCAACTTCATCCTCTGAATCGCTGAAATCTCCCGCACTAAATATGCGTCTTTGTGTTGTCTCCATGTCCTAGAGTCTAGCTCGAAGATCATGCATTTATCTCTCTATGGTTGGATCTGCCATTTGTCTGCCTCTTCGTCGCGACATTTCCCTATCCTTTGGATCGGGTGATTGCACGTCCCTTCTCCTGGGTGGCATGGTGAATTCTCTTATCTTCTACAGAAATAAAATAAACAACCTTGCTCTGATACCAAACCTGACGTAGACGCACTCCTCGGAGCACGTCCGCTCTCATAGGATATTCTTCTTCTCAGCCCGAAGAACTCCAAGGTTCTTCTATTTCCCTGTCGGGAAATATGCACCCCATAGATTCTCTTCTGCGTGATCCCCCTTTCTTTACTTATCGGAGGATCAGAACTCGTAGCTTCGCAAGTTCACTGTCGATCACTGGGCTCTCGAATCCCCAAGACCCGATGGCCAGTCAACTTTGACTTTATCTTCTCTGTCGAGACTTCTTCTTTGTCGGGGTTTTCCTTATCGGGATATCGCTACTCGCGATATCGATCACTATGATTTGCCTACTCCCGATACCCGATGTAACAAATCTCCGATGTATGTGTGAGTTGTCTCTTCAACTCCTTGTCACTTCTATCGAGAATTCAAAATTTGCGGGATCGCGAATCCGGATGCCAATGGATTCGGGACTTACCTTTTCCCGATTCCCAATATGGTACACCACCTGTCTTCCACCGACTCCTTTTGTGGCCCACACAACTCTTCTGTCGGGATATCGCGAATCGCGACTCTAAATTGCAAGAGTTTCTAACCTTCGATGCTCCGAACCCCGACTCCTCGAGATCTCCTGACACACATCTCGAATGATGGATGGTTCTGGGCTTGTCGGGATATCGCAGATCGCGATCTCGCAACTTTTGTTGAAATATTTTGGAGCTTCGCCTCGCGAATCCCCGATACACGATATCACGTGTAGATATGACGGTCCTCGTGACTTGGGATCAACAGCTCTGCCCTTTCCTGAGCTTCGAACCTCTAGAAGTTCGCACCGTAACCTCCTTGCACCTCCATAAGATCCAACGGCCTTCGGAACTTTGCGAAATCTCCTCAGAGGATTTCGACCATCCGTTCTTTCTTTGATGATTCTGTAAAACGATTGCATTCCTCTCCACGAAACTCGTCCGCCTGCTCACAGATCTAAAGCTTCTTCCTGATTTTCGAAGAGAAACTTCGACCACTATCCTTCAACAACTTTGAGGCCTTATCCCTCCTGAGCTTCCTTACGACTCTCAAGTCCTTTAGAGAATCTCTTGCATGCACTCCTTGCGGAAAACCTTCAATGACGTCTCAGTGTTGAAGTCTCTTGACTCTGTGCACTCTTGCAGCAGCAATCTTTCAGTTCCTTGCTCAAGTTCACAACCCTGAGGCTTTCCCTTGGCCTGTGCACTCCTTGCACGGAACTGTGCCTATCTGCACCTTAGAGAAAATGAGAGCAAGAGCTATCTCTAATTGAACCCTTCTGTCAATGCACTCCTTGCGGACAATTCAATTGCACTCCTTGCAGGAATACTCTGGCTCAATTAGAGAAACAATTGAAACTCATTCCATCCCCTTTTCAGACTTCAATTAAACCATGAAATCATATACACAACATATAAAATCAAATGTATAACAGGAAGCAAACATTCATGATCATATCAACATCAACGCACAGAGAATCAACACAAACCATGAATTTGAATCAAAGCTTTCTTCTATTAATCCAAATGTATGTACACGAGTGTTTTTCATACAGTGCTCTGCATACTCTTCTGCTTCTTCTCTTCTATGATCAGGGGTTATGTTACAATGATAAAATGAGGGTGTCTATATCTGTTTTCCCTCTCGGACTCTAAAGCTATCAAATCTAAAATTAAATTCCTATCTACCAGAATTAACTCTATTAAATGTCATCTATCTATCTAAGGACGATAGCTATCTGCTCAAGGTCCATTTACAATATACAAAGGCTCCCCTTCTTAAATGAGTCATTTAAGATTTGCGCAACAATTCCAAAGCATTCTTTTCAAAACTTGTGTTGGCTCATCCAGTTGTCTTCCGCTCTACGTTGGCTCGCTTGATGTGCTAGCGATGCTCCTGCATCATCACACAAGTGAAATCTCTGAAGGAGGCACCCTCCTTCCATAGATTTCAAACTCAGTATTCTTGCGAAGGAGAAATTTGAGGGATCGGTAGGGCTTAAGCATTCCAGTTAACCCCATCTCAAAATATTCGATCAGCTGGGCCACCATAGTCACAAATATCGAACATCCAAATAGTATACCACTAATCAAACACAATAATTTGCAGAAGGATGATAAACACCATTATCATCCATTTCACGCAAGGCACAAGTTATCACATTTACAGATAATCAAATCATGCATTTCAATTATATGATATTGGGCATAAAAATACTTATCTATTACAGCCGATCACCAACCGACTGACTGTGGGTGTTCACCTATCCACCTGACCATAGGCTCATAGGAATTCATTCTTAGCACTCTGGCCACCCCCGTGCCAAGACATGATATCACCAAGTAACTCTCGCAGTTTCTCATGGATTATTTCTCTTTCATCTTTTGCTCGGGTTTTGTTCTCTACAAACTCTCAGATATCTCTTTCTCTGTCATGGCCTTGGAGAGGTTTATCAGATGCTCACTCAGCATCAAGCTCGTGGCCTTCTATTTATCATCCGTCGGAGAGCTCTGTGCGTTCCCTTCTATGTCTATCTATGTTTTTCCTTGTTTCTATTTTTTGTATATATTTTTCTAGGATGGTTCTCGACCTATCATGTTCCTTCTATCATAAGGGAACTCAAGTCATCCCGGTCTTCCAAACCCTGTGGTACTTCGGGCTGACATTATTCAGTCATACCATGCTTCCATTCATGGTGGTGGTTGAGTATTCAACCACCAGTCCTTCCTTCATTAAGTGATTCCTCCCCTTGGGATCTAGATGAGGCTTATTATCTCAGCAAAGAGAATTTGGGTCATTTGAACTAATGAATCCTTTCTACAGTTTCCTCACTCTTTCCTCTAGTGATATCATGTCCAGTACTTTGAGGCTTCACCCCCACAATCATTCATTGGCATTTTAAACCATAATACATTTACATTGTTCTCGGGACATAGCATGGTGATTATGATTACTGCTTAATTACAAGTTGGGGGAAACAAGGGTGTTACAATGCTCATATCACTTACACCTTTTTCGAAATCCTAAAATCTTCTTCCACCACCCCTCTCTTTGGACCAAACCGTTCAAAGTCTACCCAGCTAGGGACAACAATGTTACTGTACAACTTGAAAGTGAAGCTTGGCATGTCAAAAACATATTTCTCAGAAATATTGAGGTAATTGACCATCAAATCCATTATATTTTGAGAAATGTTGTCACACAATCAACATTAAAAATGGTTGATTTTTTGAACGTTAAATGACATTGTACATTTCTATTTCCCACTAACTGCAAGTTATTCAAAGATAAGGTTCTTCCGAGTGATAATGTCTTGTCTGGTAGCTGCTAAGAGGCAAAGCAAATGTTGAAAATATTGGGTGTTGAGTACATATCATATCACGCATGTTTGAATTATTGTATTCTATATAGAGGAGAATATGCAGACAAAGATATATGTCTGAAATGTGGGCATGACAGGTACCATAAATAAAATAAAAAAGGGTAAATCACATGGTCCTCCTTATAAGATATTGAGGCATATGTCTATAATCCCAAGGATTCAAAGGCTCTTTCATTGCAAAGAATTAGCTATGTTGCGGGGATGACATGTCTCACACAGAAGTGAGTCGGGAGTTATGTGAATCCCAACATATTCAATAGTCATGAAGCATATAAAGGATTGTTTAATTAAATTGAATTAAATTTATTATTCAATTTTATTATTTTATTTGTATTAATATATTAATGGATTGTTTAATTACTAAATATATAATTATAATGAAGTGTGATGTTTTTCATAACGATGCAAGTACTATATGATGTTATTTAAATTTGGTTTTTGTGATAATTTGGTTTTTAACTAAAGTGTTTGTTAGTTCACATACTTTAATCATTGTTTTTTAAATTATTTAAATTATACCTTTAATGTTGACTAAAACCATAATTAATGAAGTAATTTAAAATTTTGATAGCAATCAACTTATGAAATAATGACAAAAATAACAATAAGAAGATTTGCATCCATAACATTTTAGGGCCAATAGAATG
>JZKD02S1690865.1:0-23548 GCA_000966675.3 Picea glauca
GAAAAAGTGTAGAGTTCTAAAATTGAGGTGGAGAAATTCAGCAATAAGAATAGCTTTGCGCTATGGAAACTCAATATGCGAGATCTTCTTATGCAACAAGGATTGCAAAAGGTCTTGGCTGGAAAGTCAAAGAAATCGGCAAGCATCACAGACGAGGACTGGGAGGATCTGGATGCAAGAGCCCTCAGTACTATTCGTTTGTGTCCGTCAGATGAGGTGTTGTTTAACATCGTTGAAGAGGCGAAAACAATATGTTTGTGGACCAAAATGGAGAGTCTGTATATGACAAAGAACTTGTCAAACATAATCTTCTTGAAGAGACAGTTGTACAACTTGCGGATGAAATAAGGTATGAAAATCGTTGATCAATTGAATGTTTTCAATACTCGGATTTGTCAATTAACTAGTATGGGAGTAAATTTTGAAGATGAGGACAAGGAGGTTATGCTACAGTGTTCGTTGCCTGGGTCTTTGGATCATCGGGTCACAACTGTGTGGCTTAACACAATAGATTCCATTGATTATGACATTGTTGTGGTAGCTATGATGTGTGAGGAAATGAGCAGAAGATCCAATAAGGAAACCTCAACAACAGAAGTAATGGTGGTCAGAGGTCGATCTACAGAAGGAGAGAAAGATCAGAAAGGAACAACCAGGTCTAAGTCAAAAGACAGTAAGGGTAAGGAAAAATATTGGTTTTGTGGCAAATCTGAGCATCTCAAGAAGGATTGTTGGAAAAGACAACAAGTATCCAAAGAGGAATCCACAAAAGAAGCAAATTCAACTACAGGTATGCTTGATGAAGTTTTGTCTGTCTGTTGTGTCTCTCCACCTGTGTTCACATAGAAGGTGCAGAGCAGTGATGGTTGAGTCACCTTGAAATAACAAAAAAAAAAATTGTATTTACTTTGGAGTTGTAGAAATTATTGATTGCATGTAAATGGGCATATGTCTATAATACCTAGATAGGCATGCGTACCCCTGGTTTATCAGGTCACCTATGAAAAGTCTAGACGTAGACTTATGTAGATTGAATATGTGAGGCGGGGGCATGTATGTTGGGCTAACCTTGACTCAGCGAAAGAGTTAATGAGTTAAATATGTTTTTAGGTCAAAGCAGGTGGTTTTTCGGGTCCATGTGTTTTGGGTATCTTGTGGTATTGTGTCCATGGATTTCATGTAATGAAGCCTATAAAAGGCTTGGTGAACTCCATTGTAAATGGGCCTGGAGGTAAGTAGTGAAGGCTTACTTGGCCAGCTTGGTCGGATTTGGTCAAGGTTGTTCGAATGCAAAGTTCGATGTGGAGCAGTGTGTCCAGTTTAGAAAGGTGGGTCTGTAGAAAGGTTGATGTATTGGTAGGTCAATCAAGTAGGTCAATCAATGATGTGTTGGTAGGTTGAGAATATATGATGAAGGCAATTTCATATCCATGGAACTTGGAAAGTATTGCAAGGAAGTTGGGATCAAATAGGCATGTTTAGTAATGCCAAGTTACAACAATAGTTGTGGACAAAATGGTTGTGCTAGTTGGTAACTCAATCACCATCAGTTGCAAAAGACAGAAAGATTCAGGAAGAGGTATGAATAGGTCATCTGGTAATTACTCAAATGTGAAATTATTCGGTTGTGATGCTTATGGTTTTTTATTAGCTTTCTAAGTATGACCCATATCAAACAGGTAGATATTCGATATGGTGATGATGTTAAGGGGTGCAGACTGTGGGATCCTACTACCCACAAAATCATCATGGACATAGATGAAATGTTTGATGAATCTCCTTTTATAAAATCAAAAATAGTAAAATATGAAATGTTCAAAGCATCACTAGTAGCAGAAAGGTTTTTGGAAGGTATTGATTTCCATGAAAGTTTCTCATCAACTGTTAAAAACTTGTTTCTATTCATGTTGTGTTAGCACTGGATGTGATAGTACAGCTAGATGTTAAAATTGTTTTACATAGAGTTTTTTGGATAAGGGAATGTATATGGAACAACCAGAACAGTTAGTTCAGAATCACAACAGAAGATTTGTTTGCAAACTCAAAAATCATTGTATGGCCTGAAGAATGCTAGGCAAATGGTACAGGATGTTCGATTCCTTCATGGTGAGCCAAATTTTACAAGAAGTGAGTATAACCATTGTGTTTATGGTATATTCATTATCTAGATGGTATTTTTTATGCTTGTTGCAAGCACAAGCATGGTTGAGATCAATAGGTTGGCTCAGTTGGTTAGCACGTTTGTTATGAAGGATTTGGGAGCAGCAAAATAAATCTTGGGAATGGAATTACACAGAGACAAGAAATATGGTAAGCTTGGTTATCACAATAGAAGCATGTGGTGAAGATACTTAGGAAATTCAGTATGAATAATGTGAAACTGGTAAAATCTCTTTGGATTTCCATTGTAAGTTCTCTTTAGGTTTATGTCCTAATTGATGAATATGAAAAGGGTTATATGTCTCGAGTATTATATGCTAGTATGAAGTTTAGTGATTGCAATGGAGAAATGGTCAGCAGTTCACATGCAGTTGGTGTTGTCAGTAGACACATGGAAAAACCAGGTCAAAAGAGTGGAAATGGGTGCTTCAAACACAGAACCACAAGTATCACCTACAGTGGTTGCAGTGATTTGGTCTGTGGTTATGATTCATGATATTTGGACAAGTTCATCGATTTATTAGATAGGTTACTGATGGAGAAATAATGGTCCATACTGGAGTGAATCGTGCAGGCATGTTCACGTAACGGTATTGTCAAAGAAGTTGTGGAGCTGTGATGGTGTTTGGCTTCTCTTGGGTTGCATAAAAGGTGATGAATTAATTAAGGGCATGATATATCAGGTAAATTGTTGTTAAGGTGGAAATTTTTGGGAAAATGCCAATGAATTTCCTCATGCGCTCACATGCACATGCATGCAACTATGTTAATGCGCATGAATGAAATCTATTTATGAATTGTTCATGTAACTATGTGATCTATTCGTGATCAGTCTGTGTAACTGAGTGATAACTATTATATATACGAGCATATCCATAGAGGTGTGAGTGCAATGTGTAGTGAGTGTGTGAGAGAAAGATGCAATACTGAGGTGTTGTGTGTATGAGAGGAGAGGATGGGTGTATTCATGGGTTGGTGATTGTAATTCTCCCTTGAATAAAAACAATATTGATCATCATTGGCCGTGGTTTTTTCCCTCATTGGGTAAATCATTGTGTCAAATTGTGGGATTGTTGTGTTTGGTTTGATGCGTGTTTGATCTTGCTCGTTTATGCTCTGGTTTTATGTTATGTTTTTCTTCCACTTCCCAACACTACTCTGTTGCATCTAGCATGAGGTTTTTGGGGCGTGTTGGGTAATCTAAGGCCTTTCTCTATTTCGTTCGTTTTATGTTCAAGAGCCTACTGGTGATTCTCTCTCCTATGTTGTGAGAAAGAAGTGGATTTCTGAGACACTTAGTGATTGTAGGTGGTGGGATTTTGTGGTTCTTCATGGGTGGGTCCTCTTTTCTTTAGTACACATGTTATTTTTCTAGCAGAAACATTTCTAGACCTCCAAACAACAAATAAAAGAGGAATTCCAAGATTGGGTCTGAGACTTTGGCTTTTTTAGGCCTAGAGATACAAAGGTTTTTCATTCCATGGAGTTCTATTGGCTCGTTAAGACACTTATTTCCCTAATAATGGAAGATAAGGGGCACCAGAAGCTAGAAATGTTGGACAGATTAAGGAGGTTGGAAGATGAATTCACAGTTACGTGCAGTGTTGTCTTTGGGATTAGCTTCAAGTTTTCACACTAAGAACCGAGAAAAGAGGAGGAAATAGTGAAGGTAATTGGAACCAGCTCCAACCCAATTATCATAGAAGATGAACTAGGGAAAGAGGTGATTGGAAAAGCTAAAGATCGAGAGACCTATAGATATCCAGGCCCTTCTGAAGCAACTCCTTCATGATCATGTTGTCTTCTAGTTTTATTCATGTTTCAATTATTTATTTGTATGTTTTCTATGTTTTATTACAGTGCAATTGAGGTTTTGAACCTCTATAGTTATGTCAAATGTGGTTGCATTGTTTCAAACAAACTGAAATTTCTTTTGGAGAGAAATTTGAGGCCTAGTTTTATTCATGGAAAGCCTCAACCAACAATGAGTGTAACATTTTTGTACTATATTAATATAGAATTAGACTAGCTTACAAATAAATAAAATAGACATAATGTTTTATATATTGTGTTATTAGAAATTTTTTCATACATTGTAACATCAATTACACTTTAAATCATTACATTATTCATAATAATTTGCTCTTTTAAAAGTGAAATTCATTTTTATTTTTTTTTAGGGGGGGGGCTCATTCCTATTATTGCACAGTTTGTAGTTTGGGCAGAGCCCAACCCAAACAACAAGTGTTTGACACAATTGGGGACAACTATCATTGTGAACTAAATAGATATCCCCCTCATTTTAGTGATGGACAAGTCCAACACACAGGAGGCTTCCCGAGTGACCCTCGGGGGATGAAGGGGAAAAGGATAAGAGTTGTAGGAATTGTTGGTTGTGGAGCCTGATTATCTTCCAGATTCAGAGATATTTTGTTTTCAGTCATGTTTATACCCCATGAAGTATTTACACCCCAGAAGTATGCACACTCTTCCATGCGTGGGACTGCAAAGGGGGTTTACCCCCTCTGCGGGGTCCGGGGGGGTTATCCCCCCGACTGGGGGCTCGGGGGCAAGAGGGTCCCTGAAGGAAAAATTGCCTTGTAAAAGTATATTTTAATTTCATTGTAAATCTAGACCGCTCATTATAAGGTCGTAGATCTAATGGTAGAAGTTATGTTCGGGTTTTTTTCCCTAGAAGGCAACCCTCTCTTATGAGGGAAATCTATTGCGGTTGTGTATTATGGCGAATATTGTATTCTGAGATAGGAGACTGTGAGAAAAATAAGAGGAAGTTGCAACAGGTTCGTTGTAGGTTGTATCCCTTCATTTGTTGGATAATAATAAAGGAAGGACCTGGCAATTTCTCTAGTGGACGTAGCCCACACTGGGTGAACCATGTATATCTGTGTCTTTATTGTATTGTGTATCTTTTGTGTTTTATTTCCGCATTTGTTTTATTTGATTGCTCCACGTTCCTTTTTTTCTAACAGGAACCACCCCTATATGTCACGATTAAAGGGTCTTGAGGCCTGATAGAGGATGAATATCGATCAAGGAAAAGGATGTCAATTGATAGTACCTGGAAAACAAACATTAGACAACCCAAACCAATACAATATATGATGAAATAAACCCCGAGACAAGAGGGAAATCAACAAGGAACCTTGTTGTCCCAAACTTGCAGCATATAACAATGATATATCAACAATAATAGGATTATAACAACTGCAAATTAGACCATCAAAATCAACATATGATATTGGATAACAATGCTTATGATTAGTAGATAATGTTCCAATGCTTAAACCAAGATTTTGACGTCAAAAGAGGGTTGTAAAAGAGTGTTATCAACAAATAATAATGACAACCCTATGGTTGTAGAATTTTTTTTCTATAGTAGCAAGTTCTAACCACTGAAATCAACAAGTGAAATGTCCAAACAATAGCCCTTTAGCAGTAGGTTAATTATCACAGCTTACAAGCAATTTTTAGTAGTAGAAAAGTAGAGAAATTGTGTGAAAAAGAGAGTTTGTTATAGCCCTAATGGTTGTAGATTAATGTTTATTACATCATACTAATTACTTGATCAATCATGATGTCATTGAAGCATAAGAGAGTCTAAAGAATGTAGAATTAAAATCCAACTTGATCAATTTCAATCCCTTAATTTTCACGTTTATCAATGCAACAATTTACAGTCTCCAATGAAAATATTGGTGAATGGAGTCTCTTCCTTGGAAAGTAAAGTAATAAAAGAGGAAGAATAATTTTATTGAGAGTTAAACCCTTATAAAACCCAAGAAAACAATAATTCTTCCAACTCATCTAGCTTAAAATCCAAGATTAACTAGGGTTTAAAAATCTTCTAGGGGTGTAAACCCTATTACTTCCTAGAGAAATAAACTCTATATAAGCCTTGAAACAAGGGTGTAAACCCTCTTACTCCATGTGGAAAGCCTTGTATCCCTTCAATATCAAAGAAGAATAAACTTCAGTGGAGGGTGTAGGCCCTTTTACTCCTAGGGTTTTAGATATATTTCTTGAATTTAAACGTGCAAGATGACAATAAATTGCAGAAATTACTCACAAAATCCAACAGATAGCATGTAAAAAAACTCTTTCTACCAATAATCATCCAACGATTTACCAAAGAAAGCCATCCAAGAGAAGCCACTAACATTTAATGCTCCACTAGACAATAATTGCATCCATTATGACGAGAAAGAGATAGATAATGAATTGTCCAAAAGGGTCGAAGTTTTAGTCCAAGATTAATATTATCAAGTAATGAGTTATGTCCAAGTGCTAAAGACGTCATCTAAGGTGAAACATTCATCATCCTAGGCCTCCAATGTGTGAGGCACATCATCCATTCAATGGGATTTCAAGCCCCTGTGAAGGTCCAAGTGGCGCAGTCCCTCCATGAATAGCTTTCACTAGGAAAGGTCCTGCAAAGACAAGAAAATACGCCCTCCAAGGGTCCACAAGTCCCACGAATCATGCCATGTAAGCCACATTTAATAAAATAACCACGTTTAATAAAATAACCACCCAAACAAGTACATTCAATCCACCTTTTTCAAATTAAACAAATTCTCAAAGACCTTATAAAGTTTGTCAAATTTAGGTATGGGAGGGGTGTCATGGTGCCCTATTGGGTAGGCCAATCCCCAAGTCAAGGAATGTTTCCCAAGAAGACCCTCTCTAGACCATGTAGTGAGTATGAAGTGGATTAGCGGAAGTACTCTTGGGCATGGGGTTCTTGAAATATCAAGGGTTCATATTGTATCATTTATGGGTGCCTTTGTGGAGGGTGGACTGCATCCCTTCGTTTGCAATGCAACAAATTTCCAAGCCCTTTATTTTCCTTTCTTTTTTATGGTTCAAACATTGAGTTCTATGTGCAATGGAAATTAAAAGAGCATCGCAATGTCACTTGAAGTTAGAACACATTGAGTGACATATGCACTGGAAAATAAAGGACATTGCAATGCGTTCCCTCATCAAGCAGAACATTTTTATTTATATTCTTTTTAAAGGTCCTTCATTTTTATGGAGAAGTGTTTCATGGCTCTTAGGACTTTAGGATGAGCATATAGAAGGATAAATTATGGATTTTGACTTTTACAGTGCTACCTACAACACCTCTAGGCCTTCAACCCCTTCTTCCCATGAAATGAGGTACAATCCCTTCTTGGGGTCAAAGACTCAACATATGAGTAAACAGAGGGGAAGAAGTGTGGAAAGTGGTAAGTATGAGTGGGAATGGTACAATGACCCTTCAAGGAGACCCCCTAATAGAAACCCTTTTCTCGAGGGTGACCAATTTACTAAGATACCATGTCAACCACCAAGGTGAAATAAGGAAAAAGGTATAATTTCCAAGCAAAAGTTCCATAATCAAAAGAGTTAACTTTGCAACATGCTCAAATTCTTCCAATATTAAAGTGACACTTACCATGAGACAGGACTTGTTACCTCATGAAGAAATACCTGTTGTGTTCTATGGACCAGGCTAGTGTGGCGGACACGGCTATGTAGTTGAAAATAAATGGTGATGTGTGGTGGAGTGGAGGGGCTATGTCTTCTCAATGTGGGCTCAACTGGTCATATCACTCTCGACACTCCATGTCTTCTACCTATGGGCCTCAAGACATCACCTCCTTATTTACCCCTAGGTTGGGGGGTTAACATCTAGCTCCTACATGGGGACATGTGTTTGTCGTAGAATGCATGATAAACTAAACATATCTTGGTTTCTCCTTTCTCTTTTCCCACATCAGGACAAACTCTCCTTCATGAAAATCCCTTTGCCTTGCTTTACGATCAAAATTTCCTTTAAATTTGTATTGATTTCTTTCCATTTGATCAAAATCCATTCTTCTGGAATCATCCAATTCCATGAGTTGATCAATACTTCCTTGTAACACTTATTTATCAGTAGTGAAATGTTGAGCTATCTACAGAATTGAAATATGGAGATTTATAGGTAACCTTTCTTCCATCCCATAAACTACTTCAAACGGGGTTTTCTCGAAGGAGGTCTTGGTTGTTGTGCGATCTGCCCAAAGAGTATGTTTGATTTTTCTATCCCAGCTCTTCTTATTATCTCCAGCGATATTTTTTACAATGTTCATGATGTTCTTATTACTAGATTTGGAAAGCCCATTTCCCTGAGGGTAATAATTCAAGGAATGTGACAGAACGATCCTATACTTGAAAAAAAATTCATTCATTGCCACTGAACTGAAATCCTTGGCATTGTCAGTATTAATCTTGGCGGGAACATTGAACCTAGTAATTCTTCTTTCTTCAAGGAAGTTCATTACCACTTCTTTTGTTTCCCTCTTTGTTGGGATGGCTTATACCCATCGAGTGAAATTATCTATAGTAATCAAAACCCATCGATAACCATTACTATATTTGTCCTTAAATTTACCAACAAAATCCAATATCTAATGTTGAAAACGTGCTTCAATCACTATCATCTTCAAAGGAAGACCAGGTAGTTGTTGTTTTATCGAAAAGAATTGACATGGTTGAAAATATCTGACATATCGATGTGTGTCGAAAAAGCTAGTAGTCCAATAGTAACCTACTCTCAAGATTTTATGAGTTGTGGTATGGGTAGCCAAATGACCCCCACAGTATCCTGAATGAAGCTTTGAAATCAAATTATCTGCTTCCTCCTTATTTACACATCTAAGAATTACTCCATCAGTTTTTCTCCACCCAAGACCATATTGCATTAGGCAATACTTCATGGTTTTGAGCCTCAAGGCTCTTCTTTTATGATCAACTAAGTGATCAGGGCACGTAATATTATTTAAATAATAAATGATGTCAGAATACCATTCCTCTTCCTCAAGTTTGCTTAGGACAAAGTTAACCTACTCCTTTTATCCCCTCTCAATAGCCTCTTCATTACCTTCAGCCAACATCTTGGCCAATCCTTGGCCCTTGATTATATTTCTTGGATTTATTTGAAGATCATATTCGTGTATCTGTTACACCCGTTTTACTCTCAACCCAATACAATCTTGTTGCGATAATATATCCTTAGTTGTTGGATAAGGAATGAAAGATTTAATCTTGTTATACCCCACATATGTCCTAAAGTGTTTTAGGGACTGTTACCTACCATTCCTAGGGGTAAATAAGGAGATGATGTCTCGAGGCACTTGGGTTGAATACATGGAGTATCGAGAGGTAGATGAGCATTCAGAGATCCATATCTTACCACATGTCACCATTTGATCGATGGAAACATCGTCCACCACACCATCTTGGCTCACATAGGACAACAGGTCTTTCTCCATGAGGTAACAAGTTTGGTGTTGTGGTAAGTGCCATTATAATAAATGAATCATTTGAACATGTTTCAAAGGGTTCTTTCTTGATTTTGAAATTTTTTTCCTGGAAATTATGCCCTTTACCTCATTTCACCTTGGTGGTTGACATGTTTTCCTAGTAAGTGGTCACCCTCGGGAAAATGGTTGCTACTAGGTGGTCTCCTTGGAGGGTTATCATACCGCTCTCATACATACTTATCAATTTTCATACTTCTTCCCTTTTCGTCTCCTCATCTTTTGGGTTTCCAGGCATATTAACCCAGGAAGGGCTTGTACCTCATTTTATGGGAAGAAGGGGATAAAGGCTCGGAGATATATTGCAGTTACTATAAAAGAATAATAAACTAATGCTAAAAATAAAGTGAACACAACAAATGAGGACCATCAAAATCCAATCCAACTTGAGCTCTACCTACTCAGTGCTCGTCCAATCCCAAATTGTAAATGTTAAAGCTTGAAACCTTGTGAAGGGAACTAGAAAACTACAAATCATATGAAAGAATGGATTGGAAAGATGGATAAAAAGGGGTATGGGAAAATAAGCACATAAATAGTTGGTAACTCAAGAGAAATCACACCCTCTACAAAGGCACCCATAAATGAGACAATATGAGCCCTTGTATGTCAAGCAATCCCATGCACAAAAGTCACACCCCTATCTAGCTCATACTCTTTACATGACCTAGAAATGGTCCTCTTGGGAAACACCCCTTAACTTGGGGAATGATCTACCCAATAGGTCACCATGACAACCCTCACATACTTAAATTTGGCAAGTTGTATAAGGTCTTTGAACATTTATTTATTTTGAAAAGGAGGGATTCGATGCACATGTTTGGTTGGTTCTCTTATTAGATATAGCTTACTTGGCATGATACTTGTGACTTGTGGACCCTTGGATGATGAACTCGATTGTCTCTTCAAGGCCTTTCCAGGTGAAAGTCTTTTCGTGGAGGCACAAGGTTACTTGGACCTTCATAGGGGCATGAATCCCACAGGTTGGATGATGCGCCGCCTCTCATTGGACACATGGGAGGATGGACATTTCCTTTGGAGGAACTTGGAGACCATGAGATGATCATATTCCATCCCCTTGCACCCCAAAGTTGGAATTTGGAGGCCTAGGGTGTCATATTATAGGCCCTAAACGTCACATGGGCATAGGGTTTTTTATGGGGGTTTCATGGTTTGATGGTGATGTGGCTTGGTTTTATGGAGAGAGATGGATTTATTGTCACTTTAGCACATGGTGAGGTGACACGTGGCCTTTAGAGGCCCAACCATATTCACCAAAGATCTCAATGTCTCTCTAGGAGGCCTAACGTCATCCTTTAGGGTATGACGTCACCCCTAAAAGGGGAAATTAATTTATGTATTTGTAATTGTAATTTGTGAAGGACAAATAGGGAGGGTCAACCTCTCTAATTTGATGTTGACTTTTGGAAAAGTGGACAAATCGGTTTTTAGTGATCTTGTATAAATGAAGGTCATTTTTATTTCATTTGAATATAACTCTCACTTGAGAATTACATAACATTGGCTGAAATTTTCACCCTATTTGGGCATTTTGTTCTATCTCTCTATTGGTGCATTGTGGATTATCTTTCTTGTCTTTTGGTGAAGAAAATATAGCCTCTATCTCTTGGATGTTTTATTCTTGGTATTTTGGTGGAGTATTCTTGATAAGGAAGGGTTTCTTCATGTTTTTCTTGGAATTGGTAAGGAGTTTTTGCATTTATTGTGTTGTTTTCTTCTTGTTTCAGGCTAAAATTGTCTATACCCTTGGAGGAGTATAAGGGAATGCACCCTCCATAAAGATATACTTTGATATCATTGAATAAACTACTTTGCAAATGTTGCTACAAGGAGTAAAAGGGCTTACACCCTTGTAGATTTACCTTGCTAGGTTTTGTTTTCTCTAAGGAGTAAAAGGTCTTACACCCCTAGAGAAGTAACAAACCCTAGATCTTACATAAGAGACTCCATTAACCCAATTGATAAGGCACTAATCTACTTGCATTGGAGATATAATGGTATATGTGAAATATTAAGATATTGCAATTGTCTAGGTTGGATTTGATTCTACATGCTATAAGCCTTCTTGTTCCTTAGGGGCGTCTTAATTGGCCTAGTAATTCTATTTGTTGTTACAAATTATTGCTGCAATCATTAGGGATGCTACAAAATCTTATTTTCTTCATCTATTTCTCACTATTCTACCACTAGAATTCACTTGCAAACTTCCATCATTAAACTACTTGTTATTGGCTATCTTTTGGGTGGATTGTTTGTTGATTTTGGTGGCTAGAATTTATTGTTGTAGAAATTGTTTTCTACAACCATTAGGTTGTTATAAAAACTTATTGATAACTTCACACAACAACCACCTAATCCCCACCAAATTCTTGTTGTAATGTTCCCATTTTTTGGATTCCCTGCCTTGCAGTTAGTGGCGGCCTTATGAGTTTATGTCAGCCTGACCAGAGAAGTAAAATAAGGGTAACAGTGAGATCATTTATATGGGGCCCAGGCTATCCCATTCGCCATATTTAAACATCAGGATCATTTTCGCATAGTTCTCTCTTGGTTCAGTGGAATTCCGACGATTTCCATAATCTTGGATTATTGTTGAGCATATTTTAATTAATTACACTTAAGGTACTATTTGGAGCTTGTTTCTTGGAGAAATACCTTAGTGTATATATCTCATTGGAACTGGGGCAAAAATCCCTACAAGATAGGATGATGAAAAGTGACTTTCAATGGTTGGAGAAGTCATAAAGGTGGATTAATCATTTTTTGGAGTAAAAAGGTTCATTAAATTAATAAAGTGATTTTATGAGAAAATATTAAAGATGAATTAAAAGTCACTTGAGGGGAAAAGGGTGAAAAGGGGTATAAAAGAGAGATAGGGGCTCATATTCTCTCATTATGTTGATCATCATTTCACTTGTATCTTGAGCTTTGGCAACTTTAGTGTTTTGAGGGTTTTGAGTGAAGAAACCTTAGAAATCAACAAGGAGGTGAAAGATTCCTTTGTTCCTAATCCAATCTTGGTCAAGGTGGTGAAATATTCCACCCTCACCATTCTATTCCGATTCAGATCCATTTCTTACATCATTTGTGAAGAGGGGCACAACTATTGGAGGATTTCTACAGAGAGGGGCGCACTATCCAACTAAGGAGGGTTCGATTTGGATTTTGGGAAGGATTTATTCAGGAGATCTAAGTGGGCTTGTATTTATCTCACTTAGGGTGACTTTTCTTGGCACTTTGGGGGGTTTCTAGCACCCACATCTATTTATTATCAGATTTGGGTGAAATTCATGAAGGAGGACGCACTGGGAGTTTGAGATCTAGTGATTGGGAGTCAGTTTTTTCATCTAAAACGAGGATATCTTATCATATGAGTTAGCCATCATCATATCTACCATTTTACAGCTATTTCTTGGAGTTTGGAGGCCAAATATAGAGAGGTCGAATTTCTGAACGAGTTTCCAGCTCGAGAGGGGTGCAACTCAACCATAAAGTCCATGCAATGAACAGAGGGGAAAGAGGTTGATCTTTATATCCTTCCATGTAGATACTGGAGGTTCAAGGGAGTTCATATATCTCTCTTTATTGTATCTTGGAGGCACCTACAACCACATCTCCTATTTTCTTATGTATTTCCAGATATGCTCTTCTATTGTATTGAGGTCAGCTATTTAATAAATAAATTCATATTTGAACTTTGTGGCTATTATATTGTTGTTTCTATGTGTTCTATTGTAAGTTTAGATCTATCATTGCAAACCAATTGTGCAATCACACTTAACAATAAACCCAAAACACAATTTCTGCAAACTACAAGTGTGAATTGTTTGACAAAAGCTCTCAACTAGAAACATTGAAACTGAAAAATTCCGCATAGATCCATTTGGGGATCTTACAGTGGTATTAGAGAGAAGATTCCTCCCATCTGGAGGGGTCTTCAATAAGGAGAAAAATTTCATATTGCATTAGATAAGTGACCATCACTTATCCGCTTCACTTTTAGTCATGGTACTTAGTGAAAAGACGGTTCCAATAGAAAATTAGTTGGAGCAACAAGTAATTGCAGCAATGAAGAGGCTACAACCACTTTCTCAATCCAAATATTCTCTTCATGAAATTCTTGAGAAAGTGGCAAGAACTTTTTCTAAGGTGTGTCATGAACCTTCAGAGGATATGTGGGAAACAACACGACCATCAAGGATTCCATTAGTCATGTCTGAATTGTTGAGGCACAAGGATGGAGATGTGTCACTTATGGTGGCCACATGCATTAGTGAGATCACCAGAATATCAACACCAAATAATCCTTATAAGGATGATGTGATGAGGGACTCCTTTCATCTTATTATTTACATTTTCCAAGGTTTGGGTGATATACATAGTACCTTGTTTGGAAGGAGGTCAACCCTTTTGGAGACAATGGAAAATATTAAGTCATGTGTGGTGACGTAGGATATTGGATGTCATGATTTGATCCTTGAGATTTTTCACATTTTATTCTCTGTTTTCAGTGAAGCTCATCCAAGAAATGTGATAATATCAATGCAATAAATTATGAATCTTATGTTGGACGAGAGTGATGATATTCTAAAGAAGTTGGTTCTATTTGTATGAGCTTCCTTGGGAGAAGGCATGAAGGGTGTTTCTTCAGCTGGTCGTAGAATTTCTATGTATTTGATGGACCATTTGGGTGTCTATAAACCTAAGTGGGATGGAGAATTGGTACAAGACGAATCACTTGTAGAGCATAGTCTCACATCATGGGATATGCCTATGAGTGATGATCAGAGTAGCGCAACAGATGTTGAGCAAAGTAGCCCGACAGGTCTTGGGGAGTGCATTGATGAGGATTCCATAGTTGACCTTATCAACAGGAGTTATGAGGTAGCACTTCAACATGATAGAGGTGTTGATTCACATGAGTCACGGTACTTGGCAGGGCAATTTAATGTCAAAGAGGATATGATCGTGGCAACCATGAGGCACCTTGATGATACACATGCATTGGTGACAGGATATTGTTGGAGAGCCACGGTGACACATGATAGTTCAGGTGGAGAGTTTTCCATTGAGGAATTTTAGACACTTAGAGAGAGAGTGACAGTGATGAAGACCAACTACCATCATCTCCTTATGGATAGAGATTACCATCTGGAGATTGGTGAGATGTACCATGGGGCATTGGAGGAGAAGGAGAATGAGGTGGATCGAATCACTCATGAGTTGGTGAGCGTACAAGAATTCTTGAATATCACACATATATCCTTTCAAGAATCATAGTCCAAAGTAGAGCAACTCCTTGAGGAGTCTAGTCAGGTATCCACTACATCCATCTCAACAGAGTGTCAGTCATATTCTTCAACTATGTCACTAAAGGATGTTGGTGACATGGAGGGTTTGCAGGCGTTTGCAAAGAGATATGACCTAGAGGATTTTGATTATGCACATGTTTTGTAGTATGGGGATAGGAGTCTCTTATTTTGGAGAGCCCATTGAATTCTCAAGGCATGATCACTGTTGAGACAATTGAGCAGATACCTTGTGGATCAACCAACAGGGAAGTATATGCGTCCATGGATTATGGGGAAATGTATATTACAAATGAGGACACATCCATTTGGGACCCAGGTTCAGTTGACACTAGTGTAGTGATTGAAACAGTGGAACATACATAATACATAATGATATGCAGTGGTATACAACAATATGCAGTGGTATACAGTGTTATGCAAAGGGGTGCAGTGGTACACAGTGGGAGACAATGGAGTTCAGGGGAGAGTCATACTCTCACTTGATGGATCAGATATGGCCCAAAGGAAGACGATCCACTTTTTTGTGGCACTATATGGACTCTAGAGGTCGTACTATCAGCATTAGTAGTGTATGTGGTTATGGAGGGAGTATGGTTGACCATCTATGTGAGGAGATTCCTTTTGAGGCATGTGATGGTATGGGAGTAGTGTGGAGGTCGGGTTCCTATTCGGATAGTCCATTAGTGCATAGGGATGAGTTCCATGGAGAGGTACAGTCCTCAAAGATTGATCTTTGATTGGAATATCACCAAGGTTGGGTTAGTGAGAAGGATATTCAAGCGACATATATTAGGTATCCTTATGAGTTTTTGGTCATGCCCTTGGGATTGACCAACGCACCTACCACTTACTAGATTTTCATACAGTTGCTGAGGTTTATGTTTCTACATATTGATGCTCTCAGTATATACAGCAGGACATGGGAGGATCCTGTGAGACAATTGTATGAGACATGGGGCATTATAGACAGGACAAGGGATTCTTATTTAGGGGATTTGGTCAGTGCACAAGATGATAGGGATATATTGAGGGAGGACATGATCTACTACAGAGGTGGCACGTATTTACTATTTAGTCTTTGAGGCCACACTTAAGGAGATGATGATGAGAGCGATGCATGATACACATTCGGTAGGATTTTCTGGGGACATGTATGAGCATGATGTACCACATATGGCAGAGCTACTTTACAGGAAGGTGTCTAAACTCCAGGCATTGTTAGAGTACATTATCAGAAGTAAGGATAACAGATTTATCTATGTGGTTTGGAAGGAGCATGTCAGGTTTGCATCCATGGAGTTGATCCCTAGTATCTATTTTCCATCAGTTGAGCATACAAGGATTAGAGATGAGTCTCGGTTGGATTCCAATAGTTATCAGTGTAGCACAGCAACAGTCAATGGGCCTTGGGAGTGGTGGAATTTCAATTTGGTTGTCGGATCTGGGCATTAATTTGAGTGATAAATTGCTTCAAATGATGATGATGATCGACAGAATACTGATAGTGATTGGTCTGCTTGATTTTTTGGATGTCAATGGAGGGGGATTTGAGACTTACTCTATATGACAGGATAGACTTTGTTTTTCGATACCTAGGATCAAGGATGGTAGTGGATTTGCAAACATAGACTTCACCGAGGCACCTTTGCAGGGGATGATTCAAGATAGAGGTTTCAGTCCCTTCAGGGATGTCATCTTGGGGTTCCAAGAGAGGAGGATCCAGACTAGGTGGAATATTCCAGATATAAAAAGTATGCAGAATGGAAATACATAACTAGAAATGGTAGATGGACAACAATATAACCAAAAAAACACCACAAAAATACCAAAATGATACCAGAATAATACCAGAAAGAGCACTTTGATTACTGAGAGAAATGTTCACTTGCCTCTTGTAGGGGGCAACCTCCAGCGAAGAATATCTCTTTTACAATAATATCGAAGACAAAATTTATCATACCCTCAACTCCTATTTATACCAAATATGTCTATTAAAAGAACCATCTAGAGGAACATCCTTCTAGAAGCGGAAGCTTCTATTAGGTCTTCTTACATTAGAATTGTTCTTCCTTATTCCTAGGCCTTATTAATATTGACCTTTATTACATGGAAATATATTATTCTACCTACGTGAGGGGTTAGGTCCCTAGCATTCCCTCCCTCTTAAAAACATCCTTGTCCTCAAGGCTTGATATGCAGAAATTGTTGCAGAATGGTAGTTGGTTCCCAAGTGGCATATGTTGGAGTTGTATCTTTCCACTAGACTAACACTTCCTTGATGGTTCATTGATGCAAACGACACTCACACTGGTCCAAATATGCTTGTGGTTGTATCCAAATGGAGCCTTCTTTGTCCAACTCAGGAAGGGTGTTTTAGGTTTGTCACTTAGTTTCAATCACCTTCTTTAAGCAGGAAACATGAAAAACATGATGGAGCTTAGAATGACTGGGCAAAGCTAACTGATAGGCCACCTATCCCACATGATTGAGAACCATATAAGGACCATAAAATTTGGGTGCTAGTTTATGACACTGGTCATCCTTGAAGGAATTTTTCTAGTAAGGTTGCAGTCGAAGAAACACATGATCCCCTTCTGCAAATTTTCATTCAGAGCGGCCTTTCTCTTCTTGTTTCTTCATGCGATTCTGGGCCATTACCAAATTCTCTTTGAGGGTATGGAGAATATCCTCTCGGACTATAAGTGTTTGGTCAACTGCCTGGACCTTTGAGATACTTGGAAAATATGAGAGAACTGAAGGTGGATTTTGTCCATATATTGCTTCAAAAGGAGTCATGCGGGTAGCTGTATGGTATGAAGTGTTGTACCACCATTCAGCTAGTGGTACCCATTGAGCCCACTAATGTTGCCTTTCAGATGCAAAACACCTCAAATATGTTTCCAAACATTTGTCGACAACTTCAGTTTGGCCATCAGTCTGGGGATGATAAGTTGTGTTGAGATGCAATTGGGTGCCTTGTAGCTTGAACAGTTCTCACCAAAAATTGTTGGTGAAAGTTGGGTCGCGATCAGAAACGATAGAATGTGGCATGCCATGAAGCTTGAATACCTAATCCATGAAAACTTGAGCCACATTGCATGTTGTAAATGGGTTTTGAAGAGAAAATTTTCACAATGCCCTCCACATTTCATCGACCCACTATTGACAATCATTATTTGGAAATTATTGACTGCAAGGATATAGCAATTAGTTTCTTGGGCAATGCGAAGATGAATAAAATTGTGGGTGCTTCCACTATCAACAAGAATGATGACATTCCTATGCTTGATGTAACCAATTATCTTGAGGGTTTGGGGAGCAGAGAAGCCAGTGAGAGCATTTAGGGAAATGACCAGTTCTACTTCAGGAGGGGTTATGTCAGTGGGTTCAAGTGACACAGACACAAGGGGAGCCTCAACATCCTCTTCCAAAACATCCTCCAAGATGGCCATAAAAATATTTCGTTCCTTACACTTGTGTCCCAGAAAATATTTGTCATTACAATTATAAAAAAGGCCTTTGAGTTGGCATTCATTCATTTCAACCCTTGTTAATTTATGGATCTTTAGTGGAGTATAAGGAGGATTGGGATTGATTGGTTTAGTGTGAGGAATAAAGGAGGGTCTGCTATTTTTAGAAGAGACAACCTGTTGTGATTCCTTATCTCTTTTAGTATCATCCACCCAAATCTGAGGACGAGCCATGAGGACATGAGAATGAATCTCATCCTTGAGGCCACTGATAAAACATTCTCGGAAAAAAGCATCAGACATGCCCTCTGTTCGAAAATCTAGTCGCTCAAAAGAAGATATAATGTCTTCCATTTTTCCATATCATTTCAACTTTTTCAAATGGCCTAAATGGTAGGTTTCAGTGTCAAAGCGTTCATAAATCTCTGCCACAAAGTGTGTCCAAGCCACATACCCTTGGCGAGCATTTTTTCTCCATTGCCAACATTGCCAACGTTCTTGATCTAGATGGAGAACACCATATAGGAGTTTGGCCAACTCATCCATAATGCCATACAAAGAGAAATAATGTTCCATTTGAGTTACCTAGCCAATCAAATCCGATCCATCAAATTTGGTCACATCCACACACGAAAGCCATACGTCACGCTGAAAGTAAGGGGGATGAAAATTCTGGGAATGAGAGGAAGTTTCACCTTCGGTATGCATAGGTGGGTCAGATAAGGGAAGATCTGCAGGGATATGTAGCTTGGCGCAGATCGTCGTAGCAACATATTCAAGATGGGTAGTAATGTCTTGTTTGAGATCTTGTTTGAGTTTTTCAATTGAGGTGGCCATGGAGGAATGCATATTTTGATTGATGGTGGCAATATTGGCACTGCGTTGTCGCACTTCTTGTTAGGTTTCTTTGAAGTTAGAGTGCAAGGTAGTGAAGTGATCTTCCAAGTCTTGGCTATGGGTATGGGCCATGATGATGAGGGAACACGAAAAGGGGCAGGTGGGACCACACAGAAAATGGGTTATGGGTGAAGTGTATCACAACGATCAGGGTGACGAGTTGAATCCAATGGGGTAAAGCCCAAATAAGGGTGTTGGAAGGGGTTCGGGTCCACAAAAAAAAAATTGTTGAAAAATGATAGGTATGACTGTGATAAGGGAGAAGAGAGAAATCCAACGGAATAGGTCTCAAATAATGGTGCCAATAGGATCTGAAGAATACTGCATTGATGAAATTCCCAAATTCTTAAGAGCAAGAAATGTGTAGTAATTTTGTAACTCGAATGTAGGAGACATAGTTGCACTACAATAGATGTTGTCTATTTTGTTTTTGTTTCCGTCCCAAGGGTTGGGTAGTTAAGGGTTCTACAGAAAAGGGTTTTCCCTATGCTATAGCTCTCAGATATATGTGCGGGGTCCAACAGTAGTAATCAACCCAATATCTCAGGGCACCAACTAAGGAGGCTAGATTGTTCCCTTAGTCGTACTACCTGAATACCCAAGTACTAGAGAGTATATTCCCAAGTATTGTTCTTGATGGCACTATAGAAGTCAGGTGGTCGATCAATTTATCTATGGAGGGATTCAAGAGATCTAAGTTGATCTGTATACAAGTTTTGTTTGATGTGCTACCACTCGAAGGGGTTACAAGGGTGGCTAACAGATGTGCGCTTAAGTACCACTTGTATTTCCTACATGTATGAATCCCAGACTATGGTTTTATGTGCATAACGACATATCTCTGTATCTTAAAGATGTCGGAAGACGTCTCTACCCTAGAAAAAAAAAATTAACGCACACTTTTCTACCGAGGAAGTTGCTCTAATACCACTTGTAATATTCCATATATAAAAAGTATGCAGAACATAAAATGGCATATGAACAACAATATAACCAGAACAACACCACAAAAATACCAAAATGAAACCAGAATAACACCAGAAAGAGCACTTTGATTAATGAGAGCAATTTTCACTTGCCTCTTCGAGGGGGAAACCTCCAGCAGAGTAGAGCTATTTTATAATAATATCCAAGACAAAAGTTCTCATACCCTTGACTCTTATTTATACTAAACATGTCTATCAAAAGAACCATCCAAAGGAATATCCTTCTAGAAGCGAAAGCTTCTATTAAGTCTTCTTGCATTGGACTTATTCTTCCTTGTTGCTAGGCCTTATTAATATTTAACTTTATTACATGGAAATATAGTATTCTACCTACATGAGGGGTTATATCCCTAACATTGGGCACGTTGGTTCGATAGTGATGATCAAAGTGGCACAGTGGTAGCATGGTGGTTCCTTCCTAGGATTAGTTTGGGACCCTGGAACTACATTGTTTGATAGTTTATCTATTGCTAGAAATGAGAGATTCGGTTCTTATTTCCAAGAGTTTACTCCTGGGATTTCATGATTTGACACTTGGGAAATTGGTAGATGGGAGAGTCAGCCATTACTTTCAAGAGCTTATAAATATGGAGCATTGGATTGGTATATTACGTGGGGTACTCTATGAGGAGTGGATTGAGTATTTACAGTATCATTTTGATCTATTGATCGGTGGTATTCATGAGGCCTCTTGTGTGAGTACATTGCGGGACAATATTATGGGTGTTAGGTGCTCCACGTCTTTCAGATTAGTTTGGGATGAGGGGATCACTCTCAATTTCATTTTGGTTCAACTTATTGATCATAGGGTTTTGATGGAATTGCTTGAGGACACACAAACTTTGGGAAGGGAGGAATGTAATCTTCCCATTTTTGGATTCCCTTGCCTTGCAATTAGTGGTGACCTTATGAGTTTATTTCAACCTGACCAGAGGAGTAAAATAAGGATAACAGTGAGCTCGTGCAATTTGGACGAGTTATATGGGGCATGTTATCCCCGATATCTAGGGATAACTAGGAGATCATGTCTCAAGGCCCAAGGGTCCTAGACATGGAGCACCGAGAGCAGGATTGACCTGCGAATGGCCCTGGAGGGCACATCCTTCTTCTTCTTCACCAGACTTGTCCTGTCCGCAGTAGCAGCTTCCATCACCTATGGCTTGGACTTGCATCAGAGGAGACTCTTGCTCCGTGAGGTAATTGTTCCAAGTTATCATGGTATGTGTCATGTTTGATCACTATAACCTTCTTATATATGCATCAGGTTCCTTACATTTCTAATAACTGCTTGGATCTTACAGTAATCCACCTGACCATCAATTGGGGGGATTAACAGGGTGACCTAAGAAATATTGTATTCATGGGTTTTGGTTAGCCACCAGGGGGGATTTGCAGAGCCATCGTCCGCTCCCACCATTCTATAATTTTACATCATATCTCCCACACATCCATCCCATTCCCCTAGTCCGGCCATTAGGATGACCTTTGAGGGTTACACTTTGTCCTGTGGGAAGAAGGCGCTAAAGGCACAGGGGGTAAAAGCAGCTGGTAAAAGATAAAATCCATAGCAAATAAAACCTAGAGATGCTTTGCCCAGGGATCCCCAAGAAGGAAATAAAAGGCCTCTCGATAAGAAACAAAAGGGACCCTAAGAAAAATAATAAAACAAGACCTAACCAAGAGGATGGGAGGTCTCATCATGAGCCGTCCCATTATGTTCATAGGTATCTAGCGGTATGACATTGCCATTATCTGGTCACCACGTCAAGGCAATGACCTTTTGTTGCATCGCCAAGGGAAAGGGGGTCCCATCACGAGCCAGCCTTATCATTTCTGTGAAGATACCAGTGGGTAACACTGTCAGCTCTGGTCACCATGCCAAGGTAGTGTCCTCCGGTCAGACCTTGAAGTAAAAAAGAAAATCAATAAATAAAAATAAAGGCAAGTAAAAGGGACTTAGAAAAAGTGCATCCATGATGGGTACAACTCACCTCCTACAAAGGCACCCACGAACAACACCTACCCCTGGTCTTACTATGACTGGACATCCCCGGACCATATCACTTCATAAACATGGCTTGAATGATCCTCTGTGGGAGCTTTCCTTTTCTTGTGGATATTAGCCCAATAGGTTGTTCTGTTCGTTTATTCAACTTTGTATAGTAGATGTGTGTAATGTCTTTGAGCTCTTAGAGGATATGCTAGGGATTTTATGCATGTATTTGATAAATTTAATGATGAATTATGATTGACATTTCTATGATACCGAGGACTGATGAGCCCATGGAGGGCGTAGTTTTTTATGTGCGGGACCATACCCGACGAACAGGTACCAGTGGACCGGTACACATGGGGATATGATTAGCTCGGACCTCCATGGGGATAAAGAGCCCATCAGATGGTTGTTGGGATGGCAGAGACAGGACGATGTTATGATGAGCCTTTTCACAAGAAGACAAAAGGATGTTTTCTTTTGATTCTCGGCCTAGGGGGAATCACCCACTGCAGATAGGATGTTTTCTTTTGATGGACAGGACGTCACCTGAGGCAGCTGGATGTTGTCTGGAGCATGTGGCAGTGTGTTGGGATCATTTGGCACATGTAGCAGCTTGTAGGAGCCCGAAAAGGGCTAACGTTTTGGTCTTTGGATGTTGTGTTTGCCCAAAAAGGGCCAACGTCTCCCTCAGAAGGGCTTGACGTCCCCCTTTTTAGCTCATATTATGACATTTTTTAGCAGATTAATGTAAAAACAGTGTAAAATTGTTAGTCAGCCTTGTCGACTGTTTTAATGACCTATTTTCAAAATTAAAGGTCATAAGATTGGTATAAATAGAGGATGTTTTGCCTCATTTTGAATATAACATAACTCACTCTCTTGTGAGAGATCTACCTTTATCTTTTGTCTTGGTATTTTGGCTCTTGGAAGTGAGGAACAACTCTTGTGGAGGATTCTTCTTGGCAGTTTTATGGTGTTTCTCTCATTGGAAGGTTTACAACTAGGGTTTCATGAGCATTCTTCATGATTTGTAAGTGTATTTTTCATGCAAAACTTCTTGAATGAATGGTTGTAGGTTAAATCTCTTGCATTTATTATTGTATTTCTATTATATTGCTTAATCTTGAAACCCTAGGTAGCAAGCACACACGTAGGTCCTTGCTATATGTCCCCATGCTTGAGAAACTTATTTTAGCCATTGATTAAGGAAGATATAGCCTAGCCATTGCTACACTAATCATCCTTTTTCTGAGTTAGTTTTGAAATATAGGTTGAATAAAGGTGACGTCCTAGGCCTAGTTGATTCTACACCTAGGGTTTTAACTTTTAGGGTTTGAAG
>JZKD02S1690865.1:31225-47022 GCA_000966675.3 Picea glauca
CCCCGCGTGGAAGAGTGTACATACTTCTGGGGTGTAAATACTTCATGGGGTATAGACACGGCTGAAAGCAAAGACCTCTGAATCAGGAAGATAATCAAGCTCCACAACCAACACTTCCTAGGTGCTATTTTAGTGCGGTGGACATAGTTGGTACGTTGGGAGGCCTCATCATAGGGTGGAGCCAGTAATGAAGATTCGTTTACTCCTCTTCCTATCAATGAACCATTGTGATGAATATCAATTACAAAAAAATTGTTGGTTCCTCTAATCATTGTCAATGTACATGGTCCCTATTCATAAAGGATTCCCTTCTGGGAAAATTTGATTGATTTAGGCATCTTGGCTAACCTCCTTCACCCTCTAGGGGGGATCTCAACTTTACTTTTTCTTCTCGCGAGGTTTGGGAAGCTCATTCTCATCAATATAACCAATGGGGATTATTTTCTTCCTTCCTACAAAAAGAACAACTCATTGATCTAAAACCAGTGAAGTTGGAACTCACTTGGAGAAACTTCGGAGTCAACCTTGAAGTCGTCTCTAAGATATTAGATAGATTCTTGGTCTCATAGAAACTAATGAACAATGTTTTTTTTCTTAAATTATGTCTCCTTAAGTGGTCTCTCTAATTCCTTTCAAGATTTAGGAATGAGGAGAGTCACCTTCGGTTCCCCTCAAGTTCAATCTCGTTTGGCTCAGGGAGGAAGATTATCAGACTCTCATAAAGGATTCGTGGAAGCCTCTCTCCTCTTTTTATCCCTCTCCCTTCATGCACCAATTCGCTGAGAATATTCTTTGTGTCAAATCGATCTCCAATATATGGGAAAGTTCTTATGAAAAATTATCAAAAGATCAGTTGCTAGAATTGGAGGAAACAATTTCCCACTTGTATAAATTCATGGCTATAAATCCATTGACAAATTATCAAATCATTCAGCCTCATGCCCTCTAGTATCTCTGCCACTCTTTGATAGAAAAAATTGAGCAAACTTGGAGGCTACGTAGTAGATCTTTGTGGATCAAGGAGGGTGACAACAATTCTAATTTTTTCCATCACTTCACAAATTATCGCAAGAACTTAAATGTTATTTGGGAAATAGAAACACAAGAAGGGGCTTTGGTTCACTCGTTTAAAGACAAGATAGAAGAGGAAGCCTGCCACTTCTTTGGTCTCTTCCAAGAGCCTCATGGGTGTCGGATCCAAGAAATTTTGAAGGTTATTTCTAATTTGGGTCCAGTAATTTTATAAGAGATGAATTGGTCCCTAAAAGGAGAAGTCTTGGAGGAGGAAGTTTACAGTGTGCTACTCTCCATGCAGAAAGGGAAGAGCCCAGGACCAAATGGTCTAACCATTCATTTTTACGGTTTCTTTTGTGTTCTAATAAAGGATGACCTTCCAAAAGTTGTGCCTGAGTCTCAACATAATGGGAAAGTGATCGGGTATTTCAATGCCACTTTCATAGCTTTGATTCTGAAAAAACAAGATGGGAAATATTTCAATGATTATCAAACTATCTCTTGTTGCAATGCAATATACAATATTGTTTGAAAGTCCTTTCTCGTAGACTCAAACCCATCCTCAATGAGGCTATTTCTAATTTTATTTATCCACAACAGACAAGTCCATGATGCATTCTCAGGAGGATCTTTACTCAATTTAAAACTCAAACGTTGGGGTAAAAATCCCAAAACTTGATCTTTCTAAGGCCTATGATCAAGTCAATTGGACCTTCCTCCATTTGGTGTTGCTTCAAATGGGCATGGACCTCGTTGTAGTGAATTGGATCATGGGGTGCATCCAACAGATATCATTTGCAGTACTAATAAACGAGGCTCCTTCTAGGTTTTTTTTAGCCTCTCGTGGCCTCAAGTAAGGCTACCCACTCTCTAATGTTTTGTTCTTAATTGTGGAAAATGCCCTGAGAAAACTAATGTCAACTTCTAGGAGGGCTCGGGCTATCTCAGGACTTAAGGTTTCTGATAGTGAGTCCCTAACACACTTAATTTTTGTGGATGATGTGTTATGCTTTGTTCAAGGTTCTGTATGGGATCTCTCTGCATTGAAAGGAATCTTGGATCTGTATTTATCAGTGACCAACATGAAAATCAACGTAGAAAAATATTGCTTGATCGCACATAATTTGTCTCCACAACTATCTCAAGCACTGGGGAATATTCTTCCCTTCGCTTTCCAAGACTTCAAGGGTGGTCTGAAATTTAGGCTTCCACCTCAAGCAAGATAAATATCATTTTGGATATTGGGCTAGGATGGTCAAAAAGGTCAAGGCACGGGTGTCCATATGAGTGAATATGTTGCTTTCTAGGAAAGGCAGACTTCTATTGCTTGAATTTGTTCTGAAGAGCATTCCATTATACTAGACTTCCTTAGTCATCATTCCAAAAGGAATCCTCACTAAAATTCACAATATTAGCTTTTAGTTTCTTTGGTCTAGACCTCGGGTTTCAAGGGGCACCTCGTTGGTTAAATAGAGTTGTGTGTCCCTCCCTGAGGATATTGGGGGGTGGGGACTGAAGAATATATACACTTTTTCTTAGGCACTGGTACACATATCCATGTGGATATTTATTGAGAGTGATTCCCTATGGGGTAGAGTTTTAAAGTTTAAATATCTCCCAGGGCAGTTCATCGTCGAGTGGATCAGGTAACCTCGGAAGTCTTCCAATGGGTCAATTATATGGAGGGATGTTATCTCAACCTTTACCTTGGTAGGTTTTTGGGTGGATTGGTGAGTAGGAAATGGTAAGGAGATAACATTGGGAGAAGTTCCCTCGCTGGGCTCTAAAGAAAAAAAATATATCTTCTTTGAATCGCTCCTCCGGGCTTCTCATTCGACAGGTATTTTTTCTCTAAATGAGGTTAAGTATATGTATCCTTAGCCTTTATGGAGACAAGGTGATCTTGATTTTATGAGAAGAATGAAATAAATACATATTATTATCAAAATATGCTTAACACAAAATAACAGATATAGAGTAAAATTGGTTTCTATTCAATAAGGAAATAAGTTGAAACTGTAAAATGTAGTGGAAAACAAGCTTGCTAGAATGGTTGCGGCTTATCTCTGAGAAGAGATGTGACCGCTACGCTCATTCGCAAGAATATGATTGAAATGAGGCTCTCAAGGCATTTTTACAATAAACAGGAATGTAAAAAACCCTAGACATCCAAAAACCTAAGCCTAGGAGATGAAGCGCCAAATGTCATGTAGTCCCTGTTTGGGTAAGTTAGTACATCAACTTCCCAGGCTCGTAACTTTTGCATACGATATTTGTTTTAGACACACGATAGCCCATTGTAAAGTTCTATCCGAGGAATAAACATGTTGTATGTGCCGATCCCTATAGCTTTTGATTTTGGTGAGCCCTAAAAACGTTTTTTAGGGCCTCAAAACAACCCTAGAAGTTAGGGACCCAAAAACTAGGGAAAAAATGTCGAACTCGAAAAATACAAAAATGATCCAGTTGGAATAGGTGCGAGTGTCCACCAACATCCATCTAGATCATTCCTCCCCCATTAGGAAGCAATGTTCTCCATTGTGTTGAGTACCCGCATTAGATGAGGAAATTTCTGCTAAATTTGGCCCTGGGTAAGCCACTTGCCTTGGTGCAGAAGTTGCCCTACTTTGACAACTCGATAAAGTTGGATCCTTTGCTGGCGAGTGCCCTTGACCTGTTTGTCCACTATCTGATCATCGGATCCATGTTGTATGCAGTAGGGATTGATCTCGGTTGGTGTCATCTATTATGTTATTTCTGAGGTGTCCAATAATGGTGGGAAATAAGGTTGAAGGAGATCCACGTTGAACACTGGGTGCATGACAAGGAAAGGAGGAATGTTGAGATCAAAAGAATTATCACCCACAACCTTGGTGATGGTGTACGACCCATAATGGAGTGGGTGAAGCTTTTGATGGGGTCTGGTAAGGCATTCTTTCCGCAAATGAAATCAAACTTTGTCACCCACCTGAAACTTATGTGGCACCCGGTGTTGACCATGGCACTGCTTGTACTTGTCATTGAAATCTTTTAGGATATCCTAAACCTATTGATGAATGTGATGGATCTGCTCAATGAACCAGGTGGATTTTTAAGCTTCAATTAGAGCAGGAGATGAGTCGATCGAGGTGACCACAAGGGGCAGTGCAACATCTATAGGACCCAATAGTTGGAATGCCAACCCCACCTGAAAGGGGTTGTGGCCAATGAGCTATGCAAGGCTCAGTTGTAGCTATGATGGACATAGGGAAGAATCTCATCCCATGTGCAAGGGTTCTTGGAATTATACATGTGCAGGATATGCACGATCATTCGATTTACGACCTCAGTTTGGCCATTTGTCTGGGGGTGGAAGGTCATGGATTTGTTGATCTTGGTGTCCATCAGTGACCAGAGGCTCAACCAAAATGTGTTGAGAAATAAAATGTCTCGATTTAATAAAATGGTTTGTGGGATTCCAAAATGTACCTAGACTTGTTCAAATAAGAGTTTGGCAGTGACCTTTGTTGTGATGATCTTCTTGTAGGCAGCCATAATCACCATACTAGAAAAGCGATCAACAACCACAAAAGCATAGGCATTTCCCCGCTTGGTGGATGGGAGGACCGACATGTAGTCCATGGAAATGGATTCCCATGGCCTGTCAGGAGTAGCAAAAGGGGTGTACAGGCCCTATTTCTTAGTGGTCAGTTTGGAAATAGCGCAGGTAGAGCAAGGCATGATATACTTGTTGACCTCCTGTCGAATTTTCGGCCAGTAGAAATGTTTATGCAGCATTGCCATAGTATTTTCGACACCGAAGTGTCCTACAACCCGATTGTAGTGGGCTTCCCAGGTCAACTTCACTCGCTCGCTTGATGGAACGTAGATATGGCCCAAACAACACAACAACCCTTCCTAAAGATGGAAATTAGTGACAACTTCATTTGCACCCAACATTTGGTAGGTGGTGGATAAATCTGGGTCTTTCTCATAGAGTTGGTGCCATCGAGAGGTCTCATGGATGCAAGAGTTTATCACTGTGGTGAATGTCGCGACTGGCGGTCTTCTAAGGAAATCAATGACGGGATTGGTGCTTCCTGTTTTATACTTGATGTTGAGGTGTGATTGTTGCAAGTATGTGGAACACTTCTGATGATGGTCATTTTGCAATTTTCCTTGTGTCTGCATGAACTAAGATGGCTTATGATCAGTGTGGATGTCTGTCTCCTTCCCAAGAATGCAATTTCTCCATTGGCGAGAGGCTTTCATAATGGAGTACATTTAGTTTTTGTAAGTAGGGTACTTATGGACAACATATGATAGTGTCTCACTAGGATAGGCCACGAGGTGTCCATGCTAAGTGAGAATGATGCCCACCGCATAGTCTAAAGAATCTGTCTCAATATTAAAGGGTTTTTGCAGGTCCAGTAGTTAAAGTATTGGGGTTGAGCACAAGCGTTGCTTCAAATCATCAAACACTTATTTTTGGCACTGGCTCCACACAAATTTCGTCTTACCACCACCCCTGGTTACTTGGTTGAGGGCCCATGCAATATGGGAGAATCCCAAAATGAACCTATAGTAGAGATTGGCAATGCCCAAGAAGCTTTGAAGCTCAGTGAGTGTGGTTGGTGCTGACCAGTCACAAATGACTTGGATCTTAGCTAGATCCACATGTACACCATGTTCATCAATGATGTATCCCAGGTAATGGACCCTGTCCATGTCAAAGGATAATTTTTCCAAGTTGGTGTACAACTTGTGTTGCCGTAGGGTGTACAGAACCTACTGAATAGGCTGCAAGTGTTCTTCCCAAGTCTTGCTGTAAATGAGAATGGAATCCAGATAGACCACTACAAAAGTATTGGTGAATGGTTGCAGGATATCGTTCATCATCCTCATGAAAGTGGTTGGAGCATTTGTCAAGCCAAAGGGCATGACCAACCATTTGAAAAGACCTTCCTTTGACTTGAAGGCAGTCTTCCATACATTTGTCTGTTATATCGAGACCTCGTGGTAGCCAGACTTCATATCAATCTTACTGAAGTATTTGGCCCCCATGATTTGATCAAGGAGGTCATTGATTCAGGGAATCGAGTATCGGTTTCTGTCTGTGATTTTATTTAGGGCCCGGTAATCAATGCAGAGTTGTCAGGTTCCATATTTCTTCTGTACCAACACGATTAGGCTCCCACGAGGTGATGAGTTGGGATGGATGTGCCCCTTGTGGAGCAGTTCTTGGTTCTACTACTTGATCTCCTCATTCTCTAACAGAGAGAGACAATAGACTGGCCCATTGGGAAATGGTGCGTCGAGGCTCGGATCAATGGGGTGCTTTACCCGGCAATGCAAAGGTACCCCGGTAAGTGAGGAGAAGATATCTGAGTATGCTTCCACGACCTTATCTACTTGCTTATGTTGTATGGAGAGGTCGGTCGCAGAGACCCTAGATGTGGCTGTGAGATTTCTCTCATTCTGAGAGCGAACCACAAAGAAGACAAACTTCCCCATATGAGAGATGACCTTCCTACATTGCCTGGCAGAGATCAAAGAAATAACACTAGGTGGGACTACCTCTGGTATCCTGTACAATTTCTTGTTCAGAGTAATAATAACACTGCAAAGCCTCGACTCATATAAATCATGCCATTTCCATAAATATGGTTGGCCCAAAAGAACATTACAAACTTCGATATGGGTAACATCACACATTACTTCATCTTTCAATGATCCAGATGGATATCGGTGGCCACCCACCTTTTCCAACTGGCTCAAAACAGTTTTCTTACAATTTTGGTAATTTACTATTTTTAGTAGTTTTGGTAATATCCTCAATGATACCTTTCCAATGGGCTATCATACACTTAAAATGGAGACTGTATGCAAACGTTACAACCCCGAGAAGTTGATGTAATAACTTACCCAAACGGGGCCCACGTGACTTTTGGCACTTCATCTCCTAGGGTTAGGTTTTTGGATGTCTAGGGTTTTGGGCATTCCTGCTTATTGTAAAAAGGCCTTCAAAGCCTCATTGTAATCATCTTCTTATGAATGAGCATAGTCTTCACATCTCTTCTAATAGATAAGCCGCCACCATTCCAGCAAGCTTGTTTCCGCTGCATTTTACAATTTCATCTTATTTCCTTATTGAATAGAAAACCAGTTTTACTGCATCTCTGTTATTTTGTGTTAAACACCTATTAATAATCTGTAGTCATTTTTTTCTTCTCATAAAATCCAGATCAGTGGTATCAAAGGGGTCAGCTCCTTTTCGTCTTAATGCATGTCTCCAACGAGGTCAGAGTATAAAGAATTGGGTCTCGAGCTTGTTTCTCTTGAGGACAAAATCTCTTGCATGCCCAAGCGACCTCTCATGGTAGGAGGAAAGAAAAATGATAGGAAAGGAGATCCTTTCAAACTATTGATTGAGGAATCCCTCACACAACATAAGAATGAGATGATGAATAGTTTCGAACAAATCCTTCAACGGCTACCAACAGGCGACACATCTTCTTCGAACGGAGGTGACGCCCCCTTCAAGGTACAAATAAACTTAGATATTCCTATATTTGAAGGTCAGATAGATGCAGATGTTGTAGAAAAGTGTTTGAGTCTACTAGAAGGGTATTTTTTTGTCCATAAATTTTCGAATAAGGAAAATATTACTTTTGCGCTCTTTAAATTCGTTCCCCATGTCAAAGATCGGTGGGAAACTTTTTGTGAGAAAAAGGAAACAGAGGAACCCTCGTTATTTACAGTCAAAGCCACTTGGGAATCCTTTAGGGATTCTATTAAGGAACAATACTACCCTATCATAAGTTATTATGACTTGTATACCAAATGGACCACACTGTGGCAAGAAAGAGACCAAGCAGTGCCAGATTTCACAAATATCTTGCATACCTTGTGCACCAAGTTGGATATCAAATATTAGGAGCGACATCTAGTGATCAAGTATCACGGTGCTTTGTATAGATACATCCAGACCGAAATGGAATTTCTGTACATCTCATCCTTGGGCGCAGCCTATCGATATTCCATCAAAATTGAGCAGAAGCTCAAACAAAAGATGCGGCAATTTGGGCCTGGGAACCATACACAAGAAAATCTAGGAAAGGGAAGAACCAACCCTTAGAACAAAGCATAGAGAAAATATTGACAGTATCAAGACAACCAGTCCAAGTCGCAAGAAAATAAGGACACCGGAAAGACAAAGAAAGATATCGGTAAGTGGTGTGACTTCCATAAGAGCCCTTGGCATAACACTGGTGACTACCGCTCAAAGAAGTCGCTGGTGGCCAAAGTGAAAGCCTCTGAATCATATGCAAATTCTGACTCTGAGCCAAAATCAGAAAGGGGAAGATGGATCATTAACATGGAACCCAGTGCCACCATTTCTACCACTAAGCTCCAACCTGGTGAACCAAACGAGCCAGAAGAAGAAGAGTGCCTCTTCCATCCACAAATGTGGGTAAAATGCACCCCAATGCACTTCATCATTGATAGTGGTAGCTAGAAGAACCTCATCTTAGTAAAGGTCATCAAGTGGATGAACCTGCCAACAACACCACACCCACAACCCTACACCATTGGATGGCTCCGCCAAGGAAGCGATCTCCACGTCAGCCAACAGTGTCGATTGTCATACGACATTAAGCCCTTCAAAGACAAGGTAATGTGTGATGTTTCTCCTCTCAAATATTGTGATGTTATTTTGGGCCAACCTTATTTATGGAAACATCATGTTGTATATGAGTCTAGGCCTCATAGTGTTATTATTACTTTGAACAGGAAATTGTAAAGCATACCTAAGGCAGTCCCACCTAGTGCTATTTCCTTGATCTCTGCTAAGAAATGCAGAAATGTCATCTCTCATACAGGGAAGTTTTTCTTCTTCGTGATTCGCTCTCAAAATAAGCGAAAGATCACAGCCACATCCAAGGTCTCTGCGACATACCTCTCTGTATAGTAGAATCAAGTAGATAAGGTCATGGAAGAATACTCAGATATCTTCTCCTCACCTACAGGGGTACCTCTGCACTATCAAGTACAGCACCCCATTGATATGACCCCTGACGCACCACTACCCAATGGGCCAGTCTATCGTCGCTCTCTATTAGAGAATGAAGAGATCAAATGACAAATCCAAGAACTGCTCCACAAGGAGCACATACGTCCCAGCTCATCACCTTGCAGGAGCCCAATCATGTTAGTACAGAAGAAAGATGAAACTTGGCGACTCTGCATTGAGTATCGGGCTCTAAATAAAATCATAGTCAAAAATCGATACCTGATTCCTCAAATTGATGACCTCCTTGATCAACTCACGGGGGCCAAATACTTCAGTAAGATTGATATAAAGTCTGTCTACCACCAGGTCCCAATAGAACAAACAGATGTATGGAAGACCACATTCAAGTCAAAGGAAGGCCTTTTTGAATGGTTGTTCATGCCCTTTGGTTTGAAAAATGCTACAACCACTTTCATAAGGATGATGGATGATATCCTACAACCATTCACCAATACTTTTGTACTTTTGTATCTAGATGACATTCAGATTTACAGCAAGACTTGGGCTGAACACTTGCAACATATTCAATAGGTTTTGCACACCCTGGGACAGCATATGCTATATGCCAACTTGGAAAAATGATCCTTCAGCATGGACAGGGTCCATTACCTGGGCTACATCATTGATCAACATGGTGTACATGTGGATCTATCCAAGATCCAAGTCATCTGTGACTGGCCAGCCCCAACCACACTCACTGAGCTTCAAATCTTCTTGGGCCTTGCCAATTTCTACCGCAGGTTCGTGTTGGGATTCTCCCATATTGCATGGGCCCTCAGCCAAATAAACAAGGGTGGTGGTAAGGCGAAATTTATGTGAAGTCGGTCCCAACAACAAGCATTCGATGATTTGAAAAAGCGCTTGTTCTCAACCCAAGTAATTTCACTACCACACTTGCAACAACCCTTTGAGATCGAGACAGATGCTTCAGACTATGTTGTGGGCGTTATTCTCACTCAGCACGACCACCCTGTGGCCTATCATAGTGAGACACTATCAGATGTTGTTCGTAAGTACCTTACTTATGAAAAAGAAATGTAATCCATTGTGAAAGCTTTCCACCAGTGAAGACATTATATTCTTGGGAAGGAGATGGTCATCCACACTGATCATAATCCACTGCATTTCATGTAGACACGGGGAAAATAACAGAATGACCGCCATCAAAAGTGGTCCACATACTTGCAGCAATTCCACCTCAACATCAAGTATAAAATAGGAAGCACCAATCACATCGTTGATTGCCTCAGTAGACCACCAGTCGTGGCAGTCACCACTATGCTAGACTCATGCGACCATGAGACCTTTGGATGGCCCCAACTCTAGGAGACAGACTCAGACTTTGCCACCACCTACCAAATGTTGGGTGCAAACATAGTGGTGGATAATTTCCATCTTCAGAATGGGTTGTTGTGTTGTCTAGGCCATATCTATGTTCCATCAACCGAGCGAGTGAAGATGATCTGGGAAGCCCACTGCAGTCGGGTGGCAGGACACTTCGGTGTCGAAAAGACAGTGGCGATTCTATAGAAACAATTATGCTGGCTAAAACTTCGAGAGGAGGTCAGCAAGTATATCAGGTCCTGCACTGCCTAAGTTATTTCTAAACCGACCACTAAGAAACAGGGCCTATACACCCCTCTTCCTACTCCTGACAGGCCATGGGAACCCATCTCAATGGACTACATGTCAGGCCTCCCATCCACCAAGCGGGGAAATGACTGTGTTTTTGTGGTTGTTGATCATTTTTCTAAGATGACGATTATGGTTGCCTACAAGAAGAGCATCACAACATAGGCCACTGCTAAGCTCTTCTTTGAACGAGTCTAGGTACATTTTGGAATCCCACAAACCATTGTCTCAGATTGGGAAAATCGATTTCTCAGCAAATTCTGGTCGATCCTCTGGTCACTGTTAGACACCAAGCTCACCAAATCCACAACCTTCCACCCCCAAACAGATGGCCAAACCAAGGTCATAAATCAAATGATTGTGCATATCCTTCGCATGTATAATTCAAAGCACCCTCACACATGGGATGAGAGCCTTCCCTATGTCCAACATAGCTACTACTGAGCCATGCATAGCTCAACCGGACACAACCACTTTCAAGTGTGGTTGGGATTCCAACCATTGGGTCCCATAGATGTTTCACTTCCCCTTGAGGTCACCTCGACTGACTCATCTCCTGCTCCAACTAAAGCTGACAAAGCCACCCGGTTCATTGAGCGGATCAAGAACATCCGCCAACAGGTTAAGGATATCCTATAGAAGTTCAATGACAAGTACAAACAGTGTCATGATCAACATCGAGTGCCACATAAGTTTCAGGTGGGTGAAAAAATTTGGTTTCACTTGCAGAAAGAACGCCTTACAGGACCCCATCGAAAGCTTCTCCCACTCTGTTATGGGACATACACTATCACCAAGGCCTTGGGGGATAATGCTTTTGAGATCAACATTCCTCCTTTCCTTGGCTTGCACCCAGTGTTCAATGTGGATCTCCTTCGCCCTTATTTCCCGCCATTATTGGACACCTCAGAAGTAGAAGAATAGTTGACACAAATAGAGCTCAAGCCCGACTTCATACAATAGGCATCTAATGATCTGATTGTGGACACACAGATCAAAGGCACTCGACAACAAAGGATCCATCTTTATTGTGTCATCAAAGCAGGGAAACTCCTGCACCAAGGCAAGTGTCTCACCCAGGGAAAAATTCATAAGAACTTTCCTCATCTGATGGGGGACCTCAACGCAATGGAGACCATTGCTTCCTAAGAAGGGAGGATTGATCTAGATGGATATCGATGGCCACCCACCTTTTACAACTTCCTCAAACCAATTTTTTGGAAATTTTGGTAATTTACTATTTTTAGCATTTTTGGTAATCTCCTCGATGATACCTTTCCAACGGGCTATCATACACCTAAAACGGAGATCGTATGCAAAAGTTACAACCCTGGGAAGTTCGTGTACTAACTTACCCAAACGGGGCCCACATGACTTTTGGCGCTTCATCTCCTAGGGTTAGGTTTTTGGATGTCTAGGGTTTTTGGAATTCCTGTTTATTGTAAAAAGGCCTTCAGAGCCTCATTGTGATCATCTTCTTGTGAATGAGCGCATCCGTCACATCTCTTCTCATAGATAAGTCACCATCATTCCAGCAAGCTTTTTTCCGCTGCATTTTACAGTTTCAGCTTATTTTGTTATTGAATAGAAAACCAGTTTTACTATATCTCTGTTATTTTTTGTTAAGAACCTGTTAATAATCTATAGTCATTTCATTATGCTCATAACATCCTGATCATTCAATGGCTTCATGTCTTATGACAAGCGACATTGTTGGCTTACACGGATGTCGCTTCCTATGCGGAGCCATCCAATGGTGTAGGGATGTGAGTGCGGCATTTTCGGTAGGGTGAGTCACTTGACAACCTCTACTAAGATGAGGTTCTTTTGGCTACTTCTATCAATGATGAAGTGTAGTGGGGTACCCTTCACCCACATCTGTGAATGAAAAAGGTGCTCACCTTCCTTTGGTTGATCTGGTTCATCGGGTTGGAGCTTGGTGGTAGCAATGGTAGCACTGGGTTCTACATCAATGATATATCTCCCCATTTCTGGTTCTGACTCAAAGTCGGAACCCACATCTGATTAAGAGGATTTCACCTCAGCCACCAGCGACTACTTTGAGCGGCAATTAGCAGTGTTATGCCAGGGGCTCTTATGGAAGTTGCACCACTTCCCGGTATCTTTCTTTGTCTTTCCGTTGTCCTTCTTTGCTTGCAGCCTGGACTAGTTGTCCTTAGGCAGTCCATCTTTTCTTTGTCATTTGTTCTACAGGTTGGGGCCGCCCTTTCCTGGCTTTTTCTATGAGAGGTTCCCAAGCCCAAATTGTCATGTATTTTGTTTGAGCTTCTGCTAATTTTGACAACATATCGGTAGGCCACGCCCAAGGATGAGATGTCCAGAAACTTCATTTCAGCCTCGATGTATCTATGCAGAACGCTACGATACTGAGCACCATATGTCCCTCAAAATCTTTGATACCCATCTTGGTGCACAAGGTATGGAAGATATTTGTGAAATCGGGCATTGCTTGGTCTCTTTCCTGTCGCAATGTGGTCCATTTTGTATACAAGTCGTCATAACTTCCAACAAGGTAGTATTGTTCCTTAATAGCATCCCTTAAGGACTCCCAGGTGACTGTAACTGTAAATAATGAGAGTTTCTCTATTTCCTTCTACTCACAGAAAGTTTCCCACCAACCTTTGACATGGGGAACGACTTTGAGGAGTGCAAAAGTAATATTTTCTCTATTCGAGAAGTTATGGACAGAGAAATACCCTTCTAGTAGATTCAAACATTTTCCTATAGCATCTGCATCTATCTGACCTTAAAATTTAGGAATATCGAAGTTGTTGTGTACCTTGAATGGGGTGGCACCTCCATTTGAGGAAGATGTGTCGCCTGTTGGTAGTCGTCGAAGGATTTGTGCAAAACTATCCATCATCTCGTTCCTCTCTTGCGTGAGGGCTTCCTCGAGAAACATTTTGAAGCGATCTTTTGTCTCATTGTCTTTCTTTTCTTCCACCATGAGAGGTCTCTTGGGCATGCGGAATATTTTTTCCTCAAGAGAACCAAGCTTGAGACCCAATTCTTTGTACCCTAACCTCGTTGGGGACATGCATTAAGAATGACAAGGAGAAGACCGCTCTGATACCACTGATCCAGATTTTATGAGCATAACGAAATGAATACAAATTATTATCAAAAGATGCTTAACACAGAATAACATATATACAGTAAAATTGCTTTCTATTCAATAAGGAAATAAGCTGAAACTGTAAAATGTAGTGGAAAACAAGCTTGTTAGAATGGTGGCAGCTTATCTCTGAGAAGAGATGTGATGGTTGCGATCATTCACAGGAAGATGATTACAATGAGGCTCTCAAGCATTTTTTACAATAAGCAGGAATGTCAAAAACCCTAGACATCCAAAAACCTAACCCTAGGAGATGAAGCATCAAAAGTCATGTGGGCCTCGTTTGGGTCAGTTAGTACATCAACTTCTTGAGGTCATAACTTTTGCATACGATATCCGTTTTAGGTGAACATTAGCCCGTTAGAAAGGTCTATCTGAGGAATACACGTGTTGTTTGTGGCGATCCCTACACATTTTGAGTGTAGACATCCCTAAAAAGGATGTTTAGGGCCTCAAAACAACCCCGGAAGTCAGGGACCCGAAAACTAGGAAAAAACTGTCGAACTGGAAAACTACCAAAATGATCCAGTTGGAATAGGTGGGAGGCCACCAATATCCGTTTGGATAATAAGGATGGAAGTCTTCTGCGGATCTAGGATTAGTCAAGGTTGATTCTTCTGAATGGAACCAATATATTAGTTTTCTTTTATCCAATTCTATCAAACTAAAAGAAGACGATCTTGATGTGTTATGTTGGTCAAAAAATCATCATTCAGGGGACTACACATCCAAGCTCAACTATAAAGTTGAAATGGAGATACATTTTGAGGGTGAAAAAACAAGGTGGTGGAGCCTTATTTGGAAACTTAATGCGCCCCTAAAGAGAAAATTAACAACGTGGATGGCCTCAAACAACAAATTGTTTACATGGGATGTGGGACTTAGAAGGGGATGGATTGGCCCAAACTAGTGTTCTCTTTGTAAAAATGATGTTGAATCTTCTTCTCACATTTTTCGTCGGTTATCCTTATGTAGTGTAGGTTTCAAGATTGGTTGTGTCGGTGTTCAAGTCGTTTCCTTCTTGTTCTAAACTAAGTTTGGAAGAGTGCTTAAAATAATGGTTAGTAGATGCAACAGTTAAATAGTTCGAAGGGCTCCCATACATTTTGGTTCAAAGTCTCTGGTGGGCACGTAATTCCTATGTCTTTAAGAATAAGTTCATCTTTCCATACGTCACTATAAACCTTATTAGGAAGTTGGATAAGGAATTCATGGTTGAAATGAGGAACAAGATTCTGCAGCTGGTTTCCATGCCAGATCTTGATTTCCAAACCTCGTGGGGGTACTTCGACGGTGTCATTCAGGGCCATCCGCCTCTCTACGGGTTTGGTGTAGTCCTTCACATGAACCATATCCATTACAAGCACATCCAATATGCCCCGGGTAGGGGTTCAAACAACCATGTCGAGTTTATTTCCTTGTGGACTCTTCTCGAGGTTGTTGTTAAGAAAGTACTCAACGAACTCAAAGTGCTCGGAGACTCCAAGATTTTCATTGACTAGGAAAATGACAAGGTTTTAGTATCATATGTTTGTCTCGTAAATTTTCTCTAGGAACTTCCACAGTCCATGCAATCATTCGAATGGCTTTCCTACAATGATATTTATAGGTAATTGAATGTCAAAATCGACGCATTGTCCAAAGGGCTGTTGTCGCTTCCTATGCCCTTCCTGTAGGGGCATTTGGTTTTTATGAATTTGTGGATGGTGAGGAGACAGAATCTATGGAGTTCCACCTATTATAGTCAAATAATAAAAGGTCATGTGTTATTAAAATTATATTTTTGAACAATTATAGTTATTTTATTACCTGTTATGTAACTGTTTATATATATATATATATATATATATATATATATATATATATATATTCATAAAAAAAATGTTCTTATGAAATATAAAATAAATGTTATTATTCAAATTCTCTTTAAATCTATCTCTTAGCAATGTCCATTTTCTAATT
>JZKD02S1690865.1:47066-64116 GCA_000966675.3 Picea glauca
ATATATATATATATTCAGCAATGTCCATTTTCCAATTAGTTAGTTTGAACAATTGAGTAAACTTATATATATAATGGACATTGCTAAGAGATAGATATATTTTTGAATATTTGTAATTATCTAATTGATGGTTCCAATTAGTTAGTTTGAACGATTGAGTAAACTTATATATATAATGGACATTGCTAAGAGATAGATATATTTTTGAATATTTGTAATTATCTAATTGATGATTGATGGTTTCAATCAGTTAGTTTGAACGATTGAGTAAACTTATATATATAATGAGTTAGTTTGAACGATTGAATAAACTTATATATATAATGGACATTGCTAAGAGATAGATATATTTTTGAATATTTATAATTATCTAATTGATGGTATATATACCATCAATTAGATAATTACAAACATTCAAAAAGATATATATAGCATTATGTTTAATGTCCAAAATGGAACTTCAAGCGACCAATCTCTCAAACACTCTAGTAAGGTGAAGTGGCAAAATGTAATTGCATGGGTTACAACTAAAAAGAAGGATAACCATATAAATAATTTAGAAACAAGATCCTTCTTATTACGATTTTATATGTATTTGATTTTTATGGTTTTATATTATTTGACTTCGTATTTAAATTAAAAATAAAATATAAATTTAATTAAAAAAATCAAACACACTTGAAATGTAAAAAAATTAAATATTAATAAGAATATCATATTTTTATGGATAACCAGATAAATATCTTAGAAACAAGATCCTTCGTATTATGATTTTATATGTATTTGGTTTTAATGATTTTATATTATTTAACTTAACATTTAACTAAAAAAATAAATTTAATTAAAAAAAATAAAACAAGCATACTTGAAAWGTAAAAAAATTGAATATTAAACATAATATCATATTTTATATTTGGCATTCTTGAATATTGGTTTGTTTATGATTTTATCAACTTAGTTTGTTTATGATTTTATCAATAAAAAGTTGGAAATCAAAACTAAAAGATGTGGAAAGATCTACTTTTATAATCAAAATGGTTACATTATATTGAATAAAAAAAGATAATGGCCTAAATCATTACCTAGACAATACATATTTTTTTTTAAAATTCAAATATCTATAACTAATTCAATTCATAGCACCACATGGATGGTCTTTATAAAGGAAGGAGAGATTATCCGCATCGGTGACAAAGGGTAAATAGAATCAATTGACTTGAAAATCTCCTTGACGTCCAATTGCTTGCCTCTTAGATACCAAAGAGGATTAATAAGCCATAATACCCTTATCGGTAAGTCATTGTTTGGGCTTAATAGTCTTTAATCATTGTCTTATGGTTTTAGGATCTTCTACTATATTATCTAGTATATTGCTCTTAAAGTAGCAAGTAACAAAAAAAAAAGAGCCATTTTTCATTTTCAAATAAAGATTAATGTCTATCCCGGGCATTAACTACAAGTTCTAAGTTTTTTTGTGTTGTTCTTTGTAGGTCTCGAAGCTAGGTACAGCGATGGAACCAAAAGTTATGCAAGAAAATTAACAAATGTTGCCAAACAAACCACCAATTCTTCCAAAATAGTATTTGCTAGTTCCAATTCTTCTACTTTCTTTTTAACCTAACAATTGAAAATTGGACCTCAACTTCCATTCTTTGAGGTGTTGTACATAGAATTATATTCCCTAGGGATCAATTGGAGGCATGTGTTGTAATAGAACTAGATGCACAACTCTATCCTCCAACACAAGCTAGATTGCTCAGACATTTAAGGAGAAGAATGTTTTATTTCTACAAGGATGGATGGGTTGTAAACCGACTAAATGTCAACTTGGAAAGCAACAACTTCAACTAGGAAGGAACTCTTTCGCGCCTAAGTGTCACTTTGGAGGGAAACAATGGTGATTGAGGGGGTTCACAATTACATGGAGGAGAATGAAGTCAATGGTGTAGAAGGGCATCTTGAATAGGCTAGTTGCCATAGCATGCATGAGATTGGTGAAAACGGCCTTGAATATCCCTTTATATTCATTAAAGTGACGAGACAAATGTCGATAAAGGGATCTAGTGAAAACTCGTCCCTTTCTCTCCAAGAGGAAATCATGGGATGTGATCTAGACCTTGTGTGGAGCCCCCTCCATACTGATTGTTTTCAACATAACAATTCCCAAATGACTCCTTCATTTACCATCTCATCTACCACATAATTGTTTGCATGAAGGACATGATAGAAGTGAGCCTACGAGAATTTTTTCTGGTGGATTTTTGTCCTAGGATTATTCTAGATAGAGAAGGAGACATATGTTATCCTTATGTTCTTAATGTGTGTATGATCAAATAGCATTCTCTAATGATTGTGATGATTTCCCTTGTGAGTTTACAAAGGATTTTCAATCCTTGGAGAATTTCTAATGCTTAAGCCTCATTGTTGGTGGTTCCCCCTATTTCCCAAACAAATTAAGTTCCCCAACTCACACTTGTCGCCCCTATTGAAAAACATATTAAGGTATGACCAAATACCATGCAATTTCATTTATACAATAATTATAATCCATTATGATTACAAACAGTGAGCCAACAATAACCTTTCAATCCCACAAAGAGGATAAGATCAATTCAAGTCAATCTTGTCTTGATGGAACTATACAAGGATGAGGAAAGAATAGAAAAGAAAGAGAAAGAAAATAAACAAAACCTAATTCCAAGATGGGTGACCACAAGATGTCATCCATCATTAAAAATTTGTAATTATTAACTTATTAGTAATAGGCATAACTAGTCAAAATAACAACCAAGAAGAAACAATAATTCTTTATACCTCAATTCACAAGATTGACTAGTTTCACCCAAACTTCATTTGAAACCTTGACATGTATTACTACCATTATTAATATAATTAGATCTTACATTTTTCCAAGGAAACCCTTCTGGAAAACCCTTTGTGTACTTCCCCATGATCCATCGGTCTTGATTATTGAGCCTAACCTGGTAGAGACATCAAGTGAGACCCAATAATCTATAAAATATATCTGGACATGAGCTTGACATTGAGACCTCTTCCTTTATAACCATAACACTCATACTTGTAATGCATATGCAATTTTAAATTCAAAACAACATATAATTGAGATAAAACTTTGGTATACATGTACTCTCATACCTCATCTCTCAATATCATCAATTTTTATGGGTCTTGGAGGATAGTTAGTAGTTACAAATTTATTTTAAATAATAAATATAATATAATATAAGGACCTTTTGATCTTACTTGCCACTAAACATTGTTTGATTTAAATCAACATATAATTTGTCTTCAAAGTCAAATAACATTTAAATCAACATAAGGGATTTCCATGCTAGATCAGTTATGTACATGCAACTTCCACGCTAACATTAATCACCATGCACTGAGCTAATCATTGGCTCATTACCTGGTTCATCTTGTTTGTTAGATACACACTAGGTAGTAAGTCAATGATTAGCTCACTGCATGGTGCTTAATGTTAGCCTACCTTTCATAGGTCATGACTTCTTGGAATGTCACATCATCATATAATACTAATTACATTGTAACGCATTTCCTGATTTGACATGTGCATTGATCTTGGCCATTCAAATCTCTTAGATGACCATCAATACACCTGTCAATTTCTGTCAATTTCTGGTGGTTAACCTCTTATAGAAGCATATGTAGTGATGCAATGGTTAAATCATTTACAACCTTTGATATGTGTTAAACTGTCATTGGAGGCATCTCCACCATTGATCAATTTGTGTCAAGGCATGGAATCTCGCCTCTTCACTATACGTGTCGGGGACTCCCTTGTAAGCCACACAAAACAACCCCTTGTGACTATTCCCTTGCCACTAAGTTTCTTTTATTTCTTTCATCTCTTTCTCCAGAGTTGAGAGGCCATCATTCTGGAAGGGGTCTCAGAGGCTATTAAACATGAATTTGGCATTGATAGAGTACTTGTTTCCATTTGTGCTACAGGACATGAAAACCGAGTCTACAAGAGAGGCCTTCTGATTTACACGGAAGAGGACGTGAGGCCGAGTCTCCCTATGTTGCCTTGTTTTTAATTTCCCTCGCGGATAAATAGAGAAATGATGTCATTGTTGGTCGATCTTGTGGTGTGTATTCCAGTGAGCACCATGCCAACACATCTTGATGTAAACTAAGTTTTTCAACTTCATATTTATTGTGTAATCCATACTTTCTTATGTATTTGAATACTGGGAATGGATAAGCATTGATTAGGCATAACAATGAGATAAACTTTTGGGTTGCATGTGTCCATGTCAAATGTCAACATGTTAAATGACTTGAAATGTAAATAGAAATGGATTGTTATGTCCCCACTATTCATTCTTTGTAAGTAGGCATCCCAAGAAAACCTCTGAAACAAATACAAGATGAATCTATTATGACTTTGGATGAATAATGTGTCAAATAGTAAAGACATATTAACTTAGTTTTTTGGGAACTGTAGTATCATTTTCACCACTTGAATGAGCAAAAGAGGGACACTTGCAAGTCCATTTGGGTCAGCTGAACAGGACAAAAGTTAGTGTATGAATCAAATGACTCAATCACATGAAATAAACAAACAACTAAGCTAACAACAACTAAAGAAATGAAACTAAAATGCATAAGGAAATTAGAACCAAAATCAATCAAACAATTGGCCAATATTCATGCCACCAATGGAGAGATTGTATTAGTGGGAAAACACCAAAGAAAAAGGGGGACTTATGGATCCCCTCTTCCTCCAAGGGAGGGATCTTGAGTCCCCTATGTGAGAGTTCTTCTTACAAATGGAAAACTAGAAAGGAAATGGTGAAGAAATCCAAACTCATTCCCTCAAGAGGTGAGGTGAATATCTTAATGAGATGATGCTAGTATGCTCCAAAAAGGAAAGAGGTTGCTTGTAAGAGAATAGAGGCAGCATAACAATACAATGAGATTCTTGAATTCGTAGTGCACCCATGGCCTCTTTTTATAGAAAATTTTTGAGGCATTATCCAACCGGTCTTTAGTGTGAACAAGGGGCCCTTTAGGGCACCCTTAGTTTTTTTACCATCCCCCCACTTGGATTCAGCTCGGATTTGAGGGTCAAATCAGCTTGGGAGCTAAACCAGAAGTGGGTGAGGGGATGACAAGAACCATAAATGCGTTGTTCACAGGAGTGCATGGATTTTATCATACACAGTCGTGCATCGGGCACATGTGTGCTCTTTTGTCTTTTTTGGTCTGCACACATGCACGTGCTTCCTGTAGTATTTATGCACATGTAAATTTTATAACCAGTTGTATAGTTTGTGCCTTTTGGAAATGATTTATTGGGGCTGTAGGTGAACTAATAGGTGTTTGGAAATGCTAGATTCCTGTAAAAATTTGTGGATGAAATTTTAGGGATAACAGATGACCCCTGATGCGTGAGGTTAGGAGCATATGTCTAGCCGAAATACATCAATGTTTCTTCTACTGAGAGTACCATTGTAACAAAGAGTGTTGAGAGGAACTGTAAGAGCGATCCATTGGAAGGAGAGGGGAAATTGTGGGACCCAAACCTTTCTCTCAATGTGGGAAAATAAAATTTGTATACAAACGAGGCGGGCATGCCCCATGCTCATGTCAGGTAACTCAAAAAATGTAAGATGGTAACTGAAGTTGTATGCTGATGAAGATAACTACAGCGCCCTCCAAGGCGGTTTGATAATGGCAGATGACAATTCATATGGTAAACATACTCTGAAAATAGGCGATGACACCTGTAAGAAGTGTCGATGACTCGTAGGCATTGATGGCCCAACAAATTCAGAGGTCTTCGGCTAGTATAAAACAACCGTAATAGTCGCAAAGTAAGACCCATGATAACATGATATTATGTTGGCGTTGAATGGTATGGGGGTCAATGATAGCAGAGAGCAATGATGGTTCTCTATGTTTCGTCTGAGACTCCTCATTGTAAAGGTAATGAGAGTCAAGATATTGTCTCCCTTCTGGAAACTGTGTTGATGTCGATAGAAAAGGAGACGTGACTCCAAGAAGCAAAGGGCTTCATGAAATCAACTAGATGGGATCAGGAACTGATGAAGTACATGGACGAAGTCAAGATTGCGGTGAGACTCAATACTTCCCTTGGTTGGGGATATATGTAAAGTATGAGTAGCAACAACCGTGAAACTGGATCTAGTGTCAAGGGGATGACTAGATGTGGGTTAAATTGTGCCAGAGACGTGACAAAGTGAACAAAATCAGAGATCAGAGGTACATGGACTGTGGGATACTCGGGGTTTATGGAAGATGTCAACAAGAGTAGAAATGAATGCCCCAACCAAAGGAGATAGGGTTTTCTTTGCCAGAAAAGAAGGTCGCTAAACAAAGGCTTTGTAAAATTACTAAATGAATAAAGAATAATTTGGGATAATTGTGCAGATATAGAAATAGGTGCCCTAGTGTAAGATGGCTTGGCCTATGAGGGAGAAAGTTGCGTGGAGAAATGGTGGAGGGTGGGGGCCCCATAGGTGGGTTTTTGTATGAGGTAAATGAATGGAGGGAAATCTTCAGATGGGAAAACTGATTGTGGATGAAATGGAGGGTTAATGATACTGTGGAGGCACAGTCAAATGAGAACCATGAGGAGATATCCTAGGAGTCCATTGGGAAAGCTAGAAAAATGAGGAGAGGAAGTATGTGGTTGATTCTCGAACATGGATAAGATTATCGAGACTCCCATCCCTAGGGGGTGAAAGCAGCATGAGTGTCAAAGTGCCAAGGGGGACTATGAATGGGAGAAATTCAACTCATATAGGGGAGAGTGCTATCGGGTGACTGTACTGGAAATGGAGTGGAGGTGATAGTACTGCAGATTCGGATGTGAGGATCCTACAAGAAAATGTCAGAGGGTGTGACTGGGAGATTAAATTGATATTCAGAGGGAATGATTACATGCCAGTGTCGATCATATACCTAAAGGGGACAAGTTGTTTTGTGATGACCAAGTAGTTGCACACATGAAAATCGAATACCCGACGTGAACAATATCGGAAGATGAAGAACATATAACAGTTATTTGATAATTTTGAACATGAGTATTCGTACCTGGGCGTGATGTGAGAAAAATTCACCCCCGGGGCCGAGGATGGATGGTGACCCGAGGAATGTGGTTGTGTAGGTGGTGGGATCCTGATCCCATGGTTGAAGTCGGATCGAAAAATGGATGCTCTGAGCTCCTGTAATTGAGCATGGAAGTTTGGCAAAAGGGACTATATGTAGTTATGGGGCCCACAATGCCACCTCATTTGTACCTGCTGCCATAGTGAGTTGACGAGAGGTTTTGAGAGGAGATTTGGAGATTCCGGGAGTTTGTGCCAGTCAATCTAGGATTTTCCAGAACCAGGTTAGTGGTCTCATCCTTCTACATAGTAGTTAGGGTTTCTTTTCTGGGAAGGGTCATACGGATGGTCGTACTATGGGATTTTGTGAGGGTGGGCCCCCAAGTGCGCGGGAAATTGAAGGATCCCCACACTTAGGTGTGTGGTTGTAGTGAGCACATCCGTGCAAAGGGGTGTGTGAATGAGAAAAACAGGTGTGCATTGGATGTGCGCCTATTTGAAGTATAGTTCTGCACCAGTGCGCAGTTGTGTAGAGAACAGGTGCGCATGAATGTGCGTCTGCGGGTGTGACAGATGTGCTTCTATTTCTTCGATAGATGCACATCGATGGGAAAATATGAAAAGAACAGATGTGCATATGTGCACGCCTGTGAGGGTGATAGCCGCACACATGAGGCAAAGCTGGGGGGTTTTGAAAAAACGTATATTTTTGGAAGTTTGTGGTTCATGAATATTGATGGTTGATCAAATGTTGTTTGTGTGAATGCAAGTGATCATATCAGGATGCCATTCCACTGGAGGGAGAGGGACTAGGCGCACCTCAGAGAGGCGGTGAGAGATGAGTTGGGTGTTTGGATACCTTTGGCAGCCTGTGGGCTGCTAAGTTCTTCGACTGGCCATTTCTACGGGCACAGGAGTACCTGCTGCAATTTCTGATTTCTATGTGGAGCACTGAGCTACAGTGGTTCATTATGTAGGGGGGACAACTGAAATTCGTTGCGATGGAGGATGTCTATTTCTTGATCGAGATCCCTTTTCGGGGGAGGGCCCTACCTGTTGATCCCCATTTTTCAGGGGATTCCCACTTGGCAGACTTAGTGCGGAGGTACTGTTCGGGACCAAACTTTATGTCAGGTTTGATCGTTTGGATTGAGGTGATGGATGCCCTCATGCATCGTTGCATCATAGCGATGATCATGATTATCTATGGATACTTAGATACTCAATGGATTAGTGGTGGTTAGTTGAAGGTTATGCAGAGAGCATTGGGTGGAGAGAATTTTTCTTGGGGCTTGATGTTGCACACCAAGATGATGGGGCGGCTCAACCGATGTCAGCCTACCGACTTAGGTGAGTTTTGTTTTGGGTCGATCTTGGTGGCATGGTTCTTCGAGAGGGTGCCCATGTTTTTCCCTGGAGTATTGTTGGAGGTGGATGATGCACAGGAGCCATCACTGATGCGATGGGCATCGATTTTGGTACGACATGGACGTGGGGAGGGTGGCCATTATTTTATGGCCGATATGGCACGTGTTTGGTGCCAGATGCCACAAATCATACTATAGTTCCCACATGGTGGGATGGACTTTCGATAGGACCCAGATATGGTTTTACCTCCTTGAGAAGACTGGGACCATATAGATATGTTAGTGTACTTTATGTTTTGTGATTTTGAAAGTATAGAATATGTTTTATGTAGGGATGGATGTTGAAGTTATCGTTTCTTTGTTGTGTGTGTAGATGTGGGGCTGCGAGGCCGAGAGGTGGAGCTAGTTAGAGGGATGGCTCGTCAGGGACCAGAGAGACCAGCGCAGGGAGAGATGCGGGTGGGAGAGAGACGTCGGAGGGACGAAGCTGGTGCAAGGCCAGTCGATGATGTGAGAGCTGGCAAGAGACGTAGATTTGAAGACCCCGGTGCAGGTCCATCACACGCTCCTCCGATAGAGGTCGGTGAGGTGTTAGAGGACTTATGTCGCTGGTTAGAGGTGGTGCTACATGGAGTGCCCGAGGGCATGTGGACTCATATCTAGGAAGAGGGAGTCTTGGAGTAGTGCGTGGGCCTTTCTGGAGAGTTGTGAACCCTGATCCATAGAGCAGTTGTAGCAGGGGCAGTTATGACTAGGCGACTGTCACCCAGACCTGGAGGACCCCCAACTGGTGGGGATCCTCCTCTAGATAGAGGACTTGGTGGTGGTTCTCTAGAGTCACTAGAGTGCTTGGTGTATATATTTTTTGTATTTATATAGGCCTGTGAGCCTATTTTGTATAGAGTAGTTTGACACCTATTTTGTACCTATAAGGATGAGGGGGTTCACCCGCCTATGGGCGATGTACATTTTGTACCATTTTTGTAACATTTATGATATATTGATCGTTATATGTGTGTGTGTGTGTGTGTGTGTGTGTGTGTGTGTGTGTGTGTGTGTGGATATACATGTTTTGTGATCGTCGTAGTGTTCACATGTGATGGTATTTTGTGATGCTTTTTATGATGTACAATCTATATGTTGTGACAGACTCTTGATGATTTATTCATGTGTGTTGATGTATTGATGTGATATATGCCAATCTAACACTAGGTTAGCCATGTTATCTACTATTTGATTAAATTGTCTAGGAATATGTGTAAATGTAATTGAATCAAAATGTCAATATAAGAGTCTAACTTGTAGGTATTTGCGGAAGACTCATGGATTGTGGACACGGTACACATTGTTGAGCTGCAGGACATAAATATGGGAATGTAATAAGAAGCTAAGGTGACAAATGTGATGGTGACTGGCCTCGGCGAGGAGGTGAATGACAACTGCATATTCTGATTAGTTTTTGGTTGTTGAGCCCAAACATATGCCACTGGAGTGGAGCAGTTCATGTGAGGGGGTATAGAGGGCCCAAGCGGCCAAAGCGAGATTATGTGTCCAACGGATAGCTCCATCAGCATAACCAATGTGGTAGGCCAATGGAGGAGACATTTGTCAATAAAAAAAATGGTAGATCGGACTTAAGGCATGGAGGGAAAAAAGAAGATTAAAAACTCTACAAATATGTACAAAAAAGAAAAAGCCTAGTGTGGAATGACTATGCTTAGGCATAAAATTTCTTTAAGTACAACTCGTTGATGGGTTCTTTGAGAGGGTATCCTTCTGGAGAGGCCATAATGTATGTGTCTTTAGTGAGGCATTGTTGGATGATGTAGGTTCCATGCCATAATGACTCGAATTTTCCATGATCAAGGATATCGTGAGAGATATCATAGGCTAGGACGAGGTCTCATTCGTTAAATGAGAGAAGGTTGACATGGCAGTCAAAGGTGGCCTTCGATCATTTTTTAGATGCCTCATTTCTCTGTACTGAAGACTAGCGGTCTTCATCCAGTGACTCTAAGTTCAGCAAGCGTTTCTCCATTGGAGCAGTGTCAAGTAGTATCTCAATGGCGGTGTGTAAGGTGGGAATTTTTCACTCAATGGGGAGAGTGGCTTCGACTCCATGGATGAGATGAAACGATGTAAAACCAGTGGCAGTTTTAACTATCATGTGATAATCCCATAATGTTGAAAACAACATATGATTCCAGTTGTTCTTATGTTTGTTAACAATGTGTTGTAGCATGGTTTTGAGAACCTTGTTGACAACCTCTATCTGTTCATTGGACCGGGGGTATTATGGGAGGAGAACTCGTGGGAGATGCATAATATTGAGGAGAGTTCGATGAATATCTCATTCGCGAAGTGTTTCCCATGATCGGAGACTAACTGTAGTGGGACTCCACAGCGAGAGATGACGTGATTAAAGAAAAAATGTGTTGCAGTGTCAGCGGTGTTGTTGAAGGTAGGCATGGCTTCGGCCCATTTGGTAAAGTAATTGACTGCCACGACAATGTAATTGTGCCCATTTATAGATGGAAGATTGAAAGTCATGAATTTGATGCCCCATTTTCAGAAGGGATCGGTAGTGATGATTGGATGTAGAAGAGCAGGTGGCACTCATTCTTTGTTTGCATAAAGTTGGCATTTGTCACATCGCTTCACAGCATGGATGCAGTCATGAACAAGGTGGGCCAGAAGTAGCCTGATCGAATGATTTTTTGGGTGGTGGACATACCTGAGAGGTGGCCACCACAAGCTTCATTATGACATTCGTTTAATACTCTCTCAGCTTCGTCAATGGTCAAACATCGACAGAGTATGCTGTCGACCCCTCGTCAATATAAAATGTCACCTATAAGGAGATATAGAGGGGTCTGAAGATGAATTCGTTGACGATCATCTTGGGAGAGGTGGGACCCAAAATTTTCTTTCTGAAGGTAGACTAGAAGGTCGCCATACCAGGAGTCATCTTAGGGGATGTAGAAGAGGTGTTCTTCAGGAAAATCTGTATTGACGGGTGAACTAGCAGCGTTTAAGGGAAACGTCGTGATGAGATCGGCGAGGACGAGTGATTTATTGCTTTTGGGAGTTTAAAACTCTAGGTCATATTTATGAAGGATGATAATCCATCAGGAAAATTTTCCATTAATCGACTTAGCAAGTACTACATGGGGTTGGAATTTGCCACAACTTTGGTAGTGCGAAGCAATATATAATGACGTAGTTTTTGGACTGTGAGGACAACTGTGAGGGCAAGTTTTTCTTCATGGTTGTATTTCAGGGGTGGTCTTGAAAGGTTTTTACCAATGTAGTAAATAATCTGCTCGTGACCATTATCCCCTAATTGGACGAGAACTCTTGCTACTGAGACAACTGAGGCCAATAAGTAGAGGATGTAGTCACGATCATAGTCGTGTGGACTAATCAAAGGGGCATTGGAGAGCGTCGCTTTTAAATCATGAAAAATGGTTTGGGAATGTTCATCCCATCGAAATGGGATATCATGATGCAATAAACGAAGGAAACCATGTGTGTGAGTGGCGTAATCTGGGACAAAGCGTCGCAAAAAGTTAGTTTTTCCTTGTAGGCTCTACAGTTGGTGCAAATTCTAAGGTGGTGGAATTTATGTGATGGCTTGGACCTTGAGGGGGTCCACTATGATGTCATGTTGGGAAACAATGAACCCAAGGAGGCGTCTGACAATGATGCAAAAGACACACTTGAGGGGATTCAAGTAGATATTGTATTGACGACACCGTTGAAACACAACTTGTAAGTCATCTAGATGTTGAGTTCATTTCTTGGATCGAGTAGTGAGGTCGTCCAAGTAAGTGAGGATGATGCAAGCAAGATCATGGAAAATGTAATTCATGGCCCATTGGAATGTCACACCCATGTTCTTGAGTCCAAAAGGCATAACACGATACGCAAAAGTACCCCATGGGGTGGTAAATGTAGTTTTATACTGATCCACTAGATGGATTTGGATTTGGTTGTAGCCAGAGAAACCATCCATGAAGGATAGATCCTCGTGGCCTGCAAAATCATCGCTAATTTGGTCAATGAAAGGGGTAGGGAAGTTGTCTGTTGGACAAACATGGTTCAGATCATGAAAGTTAGTGCAGACGCGAATAGTGCCCATTTTTCTGTTAACGGGGAGAGGGTCGGAAACCCATGACGTCTATGTGATGGAGTATCCGAACCCTGTTGCGCATACTTTGTCAATTTCGGCTTTGATAGCAATTTATTTGTATGGGTGTAGTGGGAATTGTTTTTGAAGGACAGGTGTGATATTTGGCCATGTGTCGATGCGATGCTCGACTATAGAAGGATCGAGGTCGGGCATCTCCATGTATGTCCAGCCAAAAATATCTCGGTATTCCTGAAAGAGAGCTTTGTAAGATATGAGTTCTTCAAGGGAGAATGCGGCGCCAATGGTGTTTTCCTCTATGATTCATAGTTTGATGGAAATGTCAATTTTGATAGTGGGGGGAATGTTGGCCATGTTTCCTTCTGGAAAAGCATTGGGGGCAGGGATAAGGTTGTTGAACCAGTCTATATGCCCTGACGGGACGAAATCCTTTGTTTCGATTGCACATATGGAGCCTTGTCTAAGAGGATTGAAGGCTTCCTGTGAGAGAAAAAGTGCTCTGTGGTGGAGCGCATTCCATGGGAAATCGAGGGTAGTGAGTTCCTTGAGGATATCTTCATCGCAGGGGAAAATGTGAGAATATAGGCAATCCAGGGAAGGAACATTGGTGACTATCACCGTGTGATTATATTCAGGTTGTGAAGATGTAGACGAGGTATCACAGCTATGGTGAGATGGCATGTTAGACATAAACCAAATGTCTAGATACTGTGGGTTGTAAATTGTGGTTGGGAGTAAAATTTCCTGAGGGAAATAAACTGAAGAATTGGGGGGATTTGGGGTCAAATCCTCAGACAGTAAATACATGAACCATGGAGGGGTGGGAAGTGACTCAAGTTCAGGGGATGTGATGTGGATAGTATCGGGATATGGAATAGGGGTAATCACTTGCATCACGGGGAGTGAGGTGGTTGGAGGATTTCGAATAAGGGTCATTTGATGACGCATGTATTCAAAGATTGTAGGACACTGATATGTGAAATGATCAAGTGATTCACAAAGAGAGCAAGGGAACCTCATCCATTTGTTGACTGAGGTTGTGACATAATGGATTTCAGTGACATGGGTACTCGATGACGTGGGTGGAGAGGGATCTTGTTGAAAGCTCTAGCGTATTGTTGTTAGTGTCTACCGAAACTGAGGTAGCATAGGGCAATGATGAGTGTAGTGGCCATACTTTGAACAGATGGCACATGCGAATTTGGTTCGCAACCCTTTGCTTCCTATAGTAGGGGATGCGGTGGTAGTACTAGGTGTTCTTGGTGAAGCAATGATCAAGGTGGTTGCTTGATGGAGTTGGATCAAATTGTGTAAATTGGTGAGAGAGGAACATCTATTTGTAGGTTTTCCTTCTCTCTCTCATAGTGTGCAAGGAGGTTGAACTCAGGGAGGAAGTGGAGCGGTGGGATCTTTCTTCTTTCGTCTTCCCCCAGCTATGGTGGGGGTGTTGGCAAGTAGGGGTGAAAGTGGTGCAGTTGGAGTTAGTACTGGAATCTACATCAGGATTCCCTCTATTTGGGGAGGGAGGGATGGTTAAGGGACCATCGCAGGTGGATGTAGATACCATACTGGAATGGCAAGCACCATGTTGGGAAGGGTAAGCGTTGTAACTACCTGAAAAGCTTGTACACCCAGTGGGGGTAGAAGAAGGGGATTTGATTGATGGCTTGGGGGATTGTCTCCCAAACCAGGATTTTCCCTTGGGTAAGGGTGAAATCGGGGGTAAGTGGTATCTTAGGATTCTCAGGTAACTCCTGAGGTAGGATTTCTTCCACTAGTGGGACATGGGGGAGTGGAGTAGCCTTTGTGGGAGGAACGGTGTCTCTAGTTTCAGTTCCATTGGAAGATATGGCACACACTTGTGTTGAGGGATATATGAGCGGTGGTGCTCCATGGTATGTCCCCAACAAGCATGGATCTTTGAAAATTATGGGGTCCATCTCTATGAGTGGGTAGGCCTCAAAATTAGTGTGGACAAGAGGTAGGATATTATCGATGTTGGAGAAGTGGTTAGTCTCGTAATGTGAAACTTGGTCGATGGTGATGATCTTCCCATTGTGGGGGAACATCATCGTTCGAAACACAGAAGAGGCTAGAACCTTCATAGAGTACATGTAGCTACGCCCAAACAAGATGTTGTAATCAAGCGGGGCATCTATAACTTCAATATCGATGAGGATAGTTTTCCCCCCAAGTTCAACGGGGGACATTTTGAAAGAGCCCTTCAGGAGAGGATGGTCGTCCATCATAATCTCTCAAAGTGATGGCGGATGGTATTATCTCTAGGGAGCCAAGTTTCTACCATACCATTTTGGACATGATGCATGTGGATGCACCTTCATCGAAGATACATCGATGAACTGTGATGTTTCGAATCTTGACTGGTATTTGGAAAGCTACCAAAGCGGGTTGACGGGGTTCCCCACAATATATATCAAATGTGATGAGTCTAGTATCAGCAGGTTCGACTACCCACAAGGAAGAAAGCAATGGTTTCCATTGAGTGGGAAAGGTTTGGAGCACCCCCAAGACTGACATGGCTGCAGGAGATTGTACCAAGTCATCAACCAGAATGTAATTGTCTGTCACCCTAGCCCGAGGGTTGTTAACATTCTGTTGTAATGGGATGCGAGGAATACAAATAGGTGGTTCATTTTTAGGGCATGGAATCATCAAAGGTTGTCCGACTATAACTGGAGTTGCTTCCAAAGTGGTGGGATTAGATTCAGAGCGTGCGATGTATTGACGACTGCGCGTTTGTAGAATAATTTCTTCTTCGGTAATGAGGAGGATAGTATGATCCATTAGATTCCTGAGGTTTTGATATTGTCCCATCTATGGTGGGGCAGGATGCATCTTATGTTGGGTATTCATCACACCTTGGTGTGGAATAGGGTTTTGCAACACAACCATGGGTGGTTGTTGTAAATATTGTTGTGGGGCCTGTTGAGCGACAAGTGGCACTGGAGGATGTGGCACATTCATGGAATCTTTCATTTGTTTGAATTCGGGGATTTGGGGGCAATGGTGAGTATAATGACCATGTTCACTGCAGAGGGCATAAGGGAAGTTCGTCCAGATGTTGTTTTTGTTGTTCCTCCCTTAGCGTTTGTTGTTATTTCCCCCTTGAGGGTTCTGATTCCTCTTATTCTTGTTGCCCCCAGCAGGTTGGTTTTGTTCGGGGTTATTTCCTCCTGGTCCTGGGTTATTATTGTTTCGGTTTTTTCCTTTCTTTTTGGCATTATTCAGATAATGGGCCGGATTTTCGGTATTCGGTTGTTCAAAATTTTGAAATTGTTGAATGGGAGAGGGTTGAACAAAGGTAACCTCGGTGTGTGGTTGTCCTTATGAAGGATCAATGGGCTATGGAGGACCAGGAAATGGAAAGTACGGATTGTTTTGTGGTAATGACCCGTAGGGTGCATAGGAAGGTGTAGCGCTTTCACTAGTGCTCAGGGTGTAAGTTGAGGTAGAGTGGGTACCAGAAGTTGGTTAAAGAATCGGGCGCATCATGGGTGTCCGCGAGGGTCCACTCATGGGTGGAGGGAGGACAGCGGGGTATGTTTGTTGATGGGATGGAGGGTAATAAGGGGTTCCTACAAACATCAATGGATATTGGGGTGTATCGTACATAGGTGGTGGTTGGATGTATAGGTTATGGTGTGTTGTGGTACCAATCAATTCATCCATCAAATGAGACATCCCATGTTTGTCCTGGCCGAATGGTACGGGTCTCGGGGTGTCAGGTAGTAATGTGTATAAGTATCCTGACTAAGCATAAATGAGGTCATATTGTTGGGATTTGATTATGGTAGCCTCTTCAGTTTGGGGGAAGGTGGAGGCCACATATTTGGCAAGGAGAGGGACGAGTGATCTGAGAAACCAATCAAGGCATTGTTGTTTGGTGGTTTTTGCTTTGCATAAACTATGTCGTCGACACAATTCATGAATGTGGTCACAGATATGTGTCGCTGAGGTTTGTTTAAACTCATAGAGAAGTTCTAGACCATTGCCATGGTGAATTGGTAGTTGAAATAAGGTCTAAAATGTTTTGGCCAATGATTCAAAAGTCACATGGGACCCTGATTTTGCATCCACATACCACTTGGTTGATGGGCCTATGAGTGTGCGCTGAAATAACCTTAATCGGATAGAGTTTTCCATGATGTTGTTTGAAGAGAATCATATGTGAAAGTGTTATCCTCATTTTTGGTTATCAAGATGATGACATGATAATGACATGGTGATAGAAGATCTAGCTCTTCTTTAAGATCATTTTCATGAAGAAAGTTACACTTGACAGTTTCTCAAAATCACTCTTTTGGAGACAGTACGCAGGCTGCACATATATTGCCTTGCGGAAGTACTTTGTTTCCGCAGGCTGCATTCAGTCTGACTGCGGACCTTCCGCACTG
>JZKD02S1690866.1:22057-32979 GCA_000966675.3 Picea glauca
CCTTTTCCTCTTAATAGTTCTCATGTTTTGACAATGCATTGTTCATTCCAGACTCCATAGCCCAAATGCTATCTTCATTTCTCCAGTTATTTTATTAAAAACCCCCAATACAAACCAAATCTAGCCACCGATTTCCATAGATATATCAAGTGACATGAGAGAGGCCTCTTTGAGTTGTGCAGGCTAGTGCCTTAGCTCTAAAGCTAGTTGAAATAGTCACCTCTGTCCTTTTTCTACTAGCCGGACGAAATTTACAAAGTGCTAACATTCTGGTGCCGTTGTCGGAGACGAAATTGAAAAATTTTCCCTAGGAAAGAACGACATGATTTCTAAGGTCTAAGAGCAGTAGACACTTAGGAACATATTGGTTGTATTCCTGCTCTGGCGACTTCACACATCAAAAAAATTAGTTTGAAGGTGATTCCACTGGTAGAAGAATCTAGAAATTTCAATTTTCATTGGCGACTCCACTCTCAATGAAGAATCCAGCTTCCAAAACATCAATGGTGACTCTACTCTTAACGCAGAATCCAGATCCCAAGACGTTATTGGTGACTCCACTAAAATACATAATGCAGCTCAAAAAATTCACTAAAAGATGATACCCCTTGGCTGAGGTATGAGAAGGCATTATGGAAGAAAACAAATGCTCAAAATGGGATTTTTTTCAGATAATTTTACTATTTGTTATAAGTTGTCTCTGGTCCTTTCTCGAAAATACTAGACAAGTTCTTATTTACTTACTACATGCAAATAATGACCATGAAAATCCATAAATTATATATCCCCCTCTTAGAATTACACAAACATCCCCTCAGTTTATCACCGATTTTGATGAAAATTTTCCATCTGGGCCATGTGATGACCATAACCGAGTTGACGAGCCTCATGAAACCGGGGTTGATATTTCATTTCCTGCACTTGATCCAACACCCTCCAAGACCCAACATAGGTACATACCCTTAAAGTTACCCCACATCCTTCATGATTTCTCCCCAAAACACTATGAGTACCTACCTATGTTTGATGGGGAACCTGATACCATCTCAGCTGAAAAACACATCCAAGGGTTTGATCATTTTATAGATTTGTTTGAGATTGACCATGACAATTTTTGTATGAGGGCCTTCTCTCAATACTTGAAAGGAGACACCAAAGACTCATTTAAACATTTGCAGCCAGAGACAATTAGCTCATGGGAGGAATTGAAGGATGTCTTTTAAAAGTTTTGGGGCAAGAAGAAATCTTTGGATCTACAACTTATAGAGTTCCATACCTTAAAAAAGAAGAGCAATGAAACTATTTCTATATTCAGTAGAAGGTTTTCTAGTATCTATTACAATTTGTCCAAATAAATTCAACCCACTGAAGTTGTTTCCATGCTCCATTATGCAACTACTCTTCATCCAGATTTGTCTTTCCTCCTGATGGAAAGAAGATCTAATACCTTACAACAAATGTTTAATGATTCTCAGTACATTCGACACAACATCCAAGCATGTAAACAAATCCAAAATGAGGGGTTGAATGCTCAAGAACATGAAAGTGAATATGAATAGAAAATAGTTGATTGGAATCTTGAGCATAGGATTGACAATATCACAGGTCCTCTTGAAGTTTCCAATGCTAATGATTTTGCATAAAATTATATTCCATTTGTTGAAAGAGGAGGTGTTGATTTAGCTTTTGATCCATCCCATGATAAGCAGGGGGCTAATTGTTTTATGTATTCATTTGTAGATGGTCAAGAGAATGAGATTACAAATCTATTTGTTGAAGAATAAGTTGATGTTCCCAGTCTATTCTTGTTAGATGACATCACATAGATAGTTGATTTGCCTGTATATGAAAAATATGAGGAGGATTGTGATGTTGAAGACTTTCTTTTTCAGCAATACAGTAATATAAATCAACCAACTTATCACGGTTACAAAGAGAAAAGTATTGGATCAGCTGAAGAAAATTATCTTCCCTTGTTCTTTGCTCCATTCAAATTATTGAAAGAGAATTCTAAAATCATTGTTGAAGAAAACGAATTTGTGTTGATGCAAAGTCACACCAAACCAACGAAATAGATTGACAAGATATTGCAGCCTTTTGATGACCCTATTACTTGTTTTGAAGAAGATCTTGTCAATTGAAAAGTTCAGTCATTGGTCGAAGACAAAGTTGAAAATGGGCATGTCCAACAATCCAAAGAAATGGAGAAATGCACCTATGACGACATTGAAGAAAATGAAGAAGGTTTTGAGTCAGGCAACAAAACCTTGCCTTTGTGTTTTCCCTCATTTGAACTGTTGAAACAAAATGTCTGTAGCATTTCAAATTAGAAAGTATCCAAGCATGACGTTGAAAGTGAAGAAAGCAATAGACTTACATATAAAAACTCTCTTCCCTTATGTTTTTCTTCCTTTGAATGGTTAAGAGAAAATCACGAGACTTCAGAAAAAATATGGAGTTCTGACTCCATTCACAGTAGTATTGTTTTACATGAAAAGTTTGTTATCATTGAAGGACACCAACTACACTCACATGCATTAAACAATCATTACTTGGAAAGGTATTTCAATTCATAATTCAAATATGTGATTAACCATCAAATTAAAGAAGAAGATGATCAAGAAATTGTTGTTGAAGGTCATTTCCTATCTCCCAGAACTAATGCAGATGTTTGACAATATTCCCTGCAAGACAAGGTATTTCAAGGTTGCCTTTCTTTCCCTGAAAATGACATAGTGATCTTATTTCTGAACAGCCTAGACATGGATGAAGATTTTGAAATTTCACCTATGGAGACTCAGAGCAGCAAGGAAACACTTGTGGAGGAATCTTGTCATTCTGTCTTGACTCCTGAAAAGGAAACATTCTTCCATATAATTCATAAACCCAAGACACATTATATGGAAAAAAATTATAATCAGAATTTACCAATAGTAGTGGACTACAACAAATCAATGCCCGTATCAAATGTGAGTCTTTTTACATCAGATGATGTTCTCCAACCATGGTTGCCTTATGACTCAAGAAATCCATACTACTAGACTTCTCAACAACTTTGTCAGTTTTTCAACAGAAGTCAACAAGTTCAATCACCTGAAAACAAAAATGCAGTGAAAGGAGTGGAATGTGATGATTGTTTTATGCATATTTTAGAAGATCCATTTTTGATCCTATTGGAGAAAGTGAACAATACAGGCCCTTCATATTTTTTAAGAATTGGACTTATAGATAAAATTTTGAATGAATCATCAACATAAGGGTTTTTGAACAAGAAAGTACAAAAGAAACGAACGATGGATAGTATGTTGTCATGGCTACATTGGGATTATGATTTCACTTGATTGACGGTCCCTTTTTTTTCCAGCAGTTAGGGTAGGTAGGAGTGTGCGAATAAGCTTGTTGATCAAGCATTGTTTTCCAGTAGTATGTACAGTTAGATCCTAATAATTATTTTTTTTAGCATCCAATGGAAAGCAGTTTGAAAAGGCCGGTCTTAATATTTGACCATTCAGTCTCCAAGACGAAACATGATGCCCACACACCTTTGAAGGCAAACCAATGAAGAAGGCACCAGGTATGCGGTTCTTTGCTACCTCATAGGGAGGACAACATCCCCATTTGGAGCCTATGTTATCACCATGACGATCATGCTTCAAATTTGGGTTTAAATTTAGCAGGTGACTAAATCAGTGTAGAGACATGGCGTTATTTGGAGGCTTAGGTCATATATGGTGGTGATATGGACAAATATAGCAGGAGCGCGAAGGAGGGAGTCCTACAGATCGTTGATCTTGGAGCATCCCAGATCAATGGTTGGGACCCATATCAGGCAACGAAGCAACACGAGACTTAACTGATCGAGGGCAGGCCAGGGAAAACCACCATGGTGTCAGCCGTAGATGCATGGCGCCCTCAAAGATACATTGAGGCGAAAGGCAGTCTGACTAAAACCATTTTTTGCAAAAGCCCCGATGTCACGTGTTCTAATATGTCAAATCAATGATTCGTGTAGGGGAAAGCGATGACTGGTCAAATCACTGCACGCCACTCATTCGGGTACTTCACGATCATGCGATGTCAGGGGAACGCCGTCGGATAATGAACTCAAAGGCTAATCATTTGAAATGGATTGGCCAAGCATGGTAAATCAATGTGCTTGCAAGTAATCTTGTCAGTGATTAATTATTGGAACTTGATAACTAATGATGTTCAAGTATGGGTGGTGTTATTCTTCTCCCGTAAATCATCGTCCCATGCATAAGTGGAGTAATATCAAGATGGATCAATTTCTTGAGTTCTGTAGAATTAAGGGAGACAAAATCGTGGCCTATGCAAGGTCGGAATATATGGATAATGTCAATCGAATAGTGTCCAATGCAATGGGGTTCTCAACTAATGTGTCAAGCTTACCAATAAGTGAGAAATAAAGGTGGGTTGCGTAGATATTAGAAACAAAATTTCATACAGAGCCCGCAACTAAATTAGAGTCGAGGGTCAGATTAAACCCTGTTATGAGGGACCTAGTCATCAATGAAAAATGAGACAAAATCTACAAGAAGGCAGTGAAGAAGAAGCACAACAAACGACAAAAAATAGAAATCAGAGCTGAGATGATGGAGAGCATAAGAGAAAATCAAATTGCTTGGTTGAGCACTCTGAAGGAGGAAATCGCCAAGCTAAAATGAATTCTCATGTAGGATTAAGTACATTCCAACAAATTTTGGACAAATGGTGGTGGAAGAAAGGGGCCCCAGATATGACAGACCTGTTCCTAATGGTCCCTTTAAAATAGGATAACTGTTATTATAAATCACTCCTTTTTGTAACTTATCTCTATTTTTAGAATTATGGGGAAATCTAAACGTTTTGAATTCCACAAGTGATTCCTCTATATATATGTTATCTCGAGGATATAGAAATCACAGAGAAAAGAGGGGCCTGCCCTCTGTGCAGGAAGACTTTGTAAATTTTTGGGGCTAGAATGAATACATAAATGTAAAGGCGGATTTTGGACTGTTTACGAAAAGATTCTAACTGGTGGTGATATGAGTCTTGTGTTCTTTCATAGTATGTTTTTCCTGTAATTTTATATTTCATTTACACTTCCATCTGTCTAAATTGGAGAAACAAAAACCCATAATTTATCATTGCAATGCTCCTGGCTTAACAATTTAGACTATGTATATTTCTTCTTAACCAATTCAGAATTCATTTTAAATATGCTCTGATGCAGTTATATGTTTATTTTTCATCTAATGCCATGCAAATTTTCAGAGATGAACTCAGACTCATTGCCTCATTTAGCCTTTTACTCTTAATAGTTGTCATGTTTTGACAATGCATTGTTCATTCCAGACTCCATAGCCCAAATGTTATCTTCATTTCTCCATTTATTTTATTAAAAACCCCCAACAAAAACCAAATATAGCCACCGATTGCCATAGATATATCAAGTGACATGAGAGATCCCTCTCTAATTTGAGCAGGATAATGCCTCATCTCTAAAGATGGTTGAAATAGTTACCTCTATCGTTTGTAATCAGCCAGACAAAATTTACACAGTTCTAACACACTCAACAATTTGGGATTTCACATGTTCACCTTGTGCTCAGCCACATGCACATCTAACTCAACAGATCGCCTTTCCCACTGGATAATCATCTGGAGTTCTTCTCAACTCTCTGAATGGAGGAGGCCATCTCTATGTTCGAGCTCTGCCTCAGGCAAGAACCACGTACCCTTCTCAGGGGCTTTCTCTCAGGTTTGTAAACTGAGAGAAACACTCACATAGTTGCAATGATCCACATCTCACATGTTGTTAAACTAGAGAATGTCTCACATAGTTGTAATCATCAAAAATGAATACATGAGGGGGATCCTCGAACTGAGATCAAGTCCTCCTGATATCCGTTGGATCCCCAAAAAGATATATTGCATCCTAAAGAGTTGTGTGTGCCCACTTGGGCCTCTACATTGGCTCTTCGTATTCTTGTACTAACTGTGCATCTGCATGTTCTAAATCCTATGAATCTATATCAAAACTTAGATCTAAAGTAGATCTTGAATGTGTAGACTCATCATCTCGAATTGGTGGAAGGATAAAAGCATCCGCATGCAACTCCAATGGATCATGTGAGATACTTTCCTTGAATTGAAAATTGTGCTCAATGATAAGCTTGCTTGTAGAGGGATCAATAAGACTATATTGCTTCACACCCTCTAGGTATCCAACAAAGATACGTGCAGTACTATGTGGATCTTGTGCTTTCCTCTTTTCAAACGGAATCTAGGCCCATGCACATGATCTGAAGAAATGAAAGTGGGTGAATTATGGTTTGTTGTCGCTCCAAGCATTGAAATGAGTCTTATCCTTAAAATATTTGTGAGGGGATATATTCTAAATTTGATTGGCACAATTAAATGACTCAACCCAAATATTTGGAGGAATTGATCTTGCATGCAACATGCAAGAGGCCATCTCTTTAAGATATATATTTTTTCCACTCAACAACCTCATTCTGTTGTGGATTATATGGTATTGTGTGCTACAACTATATCCAAACCTCAAGACAAAGATTATGAACATATCTATTTATGTACTCCCCCAAATTATTTGTATGGAGGGATTTGATATTTCTTCCTGATTGAGTCTCAACAAGTGCTTTGAACTCTTTGAGATTCTCAAAGACCTCAGACTTTTGTCTGATAAAAAATAACCAAGTATAACATGAGCAATCATCCAAGAATGTGAGAACATACCTTGCCTTACTAATGGATGAATGAGGAAATGGACCCATGAGATTACTGTGAATCAGATCTAGTGGAGAGGAGGCCTTATGATTCTTCCCCTTATCGAACTTATCGTTAGGGTGATTTCCAAGGACACAACCTTCAAAAACCCCTTTCAAAAATTGAATATGAGGTAATACGGTGACCATCCGTTTATTTCTAAGTTGTTGCATGTACCTAAATTTCAAGTGACCAAACCTCTCATGCCATAATATACTATTTTCATCAACATGCGTAAGTAGTACAGAGGAATTAGGTTCAATAAAATTATAAAAAGTGTATAACTGTGATTGATAATTTACCTCCCTAACAATAATCATAGAGTTGTATTACATGTTGAATATCGACACGAAGTCTGGTGTGAACTCTACCTTTTTACCTAATCCTGAGTGTGTAACGTTATACACTTAGAGCCCCGGATGGGGTGACAGATAGACCAATACAGCCACGTGGAGGGGAGGCAGGACGGGGAGTAAATAAACCCACTGGCCCCCGTCACCTCGCCCATTAACGAAACCATGCACGCACGCCTGAGAAATCAAGGGCCGAGACCCCTCAAGCAAGCGGCGAGTACCATCATTTATCAGTCAGGTTTAATGGTTGAATTGACGGGGGAGGTTATGGCCACAGCCACCGTCTCATTGTTCTTCATTCTCGCCATCAGTTGTGGGAGCCGAACGCCCTGGAGCACCTCGGTACACCATCATTCCGATAGACTTTGGCACATTTGCGCTGCAACATGCCGAGGATCAGAGGCAGGTCGCGACGGGGGGCAGCATGGTATGCTGCGCAGTCGCACCGGAAACGCAAGGAAACTTTCGAGCGAGCCATCACACTGGCCACCCGACGACGCAGACAGAGGCAACGGAGGCCTCCACGAGAGTTCGAGGGGGGAAAATCTCAGGCGGCTGACTCGGACATGCAGTTGGTGCTCACCCGGTTCGAAGAGTCTGCTATGTGGCAACAGAGAATGACCTTTGGCCTGGCTAGCCCCTCCCAAATGGCAGCAGCTCTCCCTGACGAGGAAAGGCCCTACACACCATGTTATGTGGTGGAGGAACTGCCTCTAGAGCTCACCCAGGCAGCAGAGGACTGCAAAGAGCAGAGCGGAAATGAGGCAGCCCCAGAGGAGCGCGCAGACACCAATTTCCCTGAGCAGCACACTTCAGGGGACTGGGACCTTCTTAGTCTCCTCTTCGAGATACGACAACTGCTGGGGGATCAGGTCTTCCGCATGGCACACCTGGAGCAAATAATTGACATGTTTTATGCAGCCCATTCGCGAGCTGCCCCGAAGAAACAGTGCCCGACCTGCACTAGAGTTTACGCCTTCCCTGCACGATGGAGGCACACAGCAATGGACGACGACACACACCAGGGTTCAGAGGTTATATGATTTGTAATTATAGTCTTTGTTTATGGTACAACTCTTTCAGTTCAAGTGTTAAGCTAGGAAACTATAGTCTTCTCTTAGCCTTAGACAGTAGTGCTAGTTTTCAGACTCTGAATGCGCGTCCCGGTTTCCTTCGGGAGGGACGTTGCAGAGACATTATGAATGTATTTTGTTCACTCTGTAAGCTGGATAACACGTGGACTGGAGTGCCCAACTGTCCCGGTTTCCTGCTTAGGCGGGACAGCTGGCCTCCCCTGCAATTTTGTTTTTGCCTATTTTAATATAACAGGACCCACCCCTTTATTTACAAAACAAAACGTTATACACTTAGAGAATATTCATGGAAAGTTTGGGAACATGTAGGACATTCTCAAAACCTCCATGATCTAGTTCCACTCTCCCTTTTTCGATGACCTCTATTAGAGCTTCACCCTCCATGAGGATAGGAGGGCCATTGCATGCAATCAAAGAAGATAAGATATCTTGTGTGGCATCCATATGGTGTGATGTGACTGAATCCATGATTCATGCATCAAGTGAAGAGTGAACTACAAAAAATGCATGATGATTTCTTTTGGGAGCATGATCTTCTGGATTCTTCTTGGCACCCTCGAGAATTTGATCCCCAAGGTTATTCTCCTATAGAATCTGATTCATAAGGTCTGCTTGCTTCTTCATGCATGTAGATTCTAGATGGAATCCTCGATTACAACAGGTGCACTTCTATCCTTTCTTTCTTTTCCACTTTTGGATCCTGAGGAATAATTGAAGGGCTTGGACTACCCTTCCTTATTAGACTCGGCATGTGACTTGGATTTTCCTTTCACTTTGGATTTATGATTTTGAGAAATGTTGCCATCATGTGTAGCAAGTGGATGAGATTTGGAGTTTTTTATTACACCCATCTTGATGCGTTTATCTTTCTCCTGAATTAGGGCCTCAATGAAGGTATCCAAAGAGAGCATAGAGCAGGATGATCCTTTAGTCAAACTTTGAGTGTGGAAAGTAGAAACAAAAAATGAATAATCCAAACCAAGTTTTGACAAAATGGTGAGAACCATTCTCTTTTCCTCCTTTGATTTATCAACCCTGAAATCCTTGAGTTGCAACAAAAAATCCTTGTAACTTGTGAAGAAATCATAGATGTTTTCGAATATTTTCATATCTAAGGCAAGAAAAGATAGCTAATAAATATAATAAAACAAGGGTAGCTGATTTGGAAAAGAAGATAATAGCTTTAGGTGCAGATACTAAAGTGTTTGAGGATTTGATAAAGAAAAATGATACAAATGTCAAGGCATTGAAGAAGAATTTGAAAATGCCTAAAGCTCAGCATGTTCAAACACCAAAGTTACAACATAGTTTTGAAGAAAAGGAGAAATTTTTCCTTCAATTGAAGGATAAATATGAAGAGAATACACAATTTCAAAGAGAAGTCGAAATATTGAGAACTAAGAATGAGTTGATAAAGAATCAACATAGTCATTTGGCTCAATTTTTTGTGCAAAGAAAAGATCTAGTTGAGATCACAGATACAATAGAAGGATTGGCCAATATAATGGTTGACCTCAGTGTAAAGGTAAAAGAATTAGGTTCTATGAACACACAACTGAGAAATAAAAGTTCTAATATCATAGAACTAGAGGAACAAATTAAAAATAGAAAAGTATTGTTTTTTGAGATGAATGTAGACAAAGTTGAAGCTATGAAAGGAATAAAAATATTGCAAAGAAGAGCAATAAAGAAGCCAACATAGAAAGTATCTAAGCATGTAATCTGGGACCAAATAGCTAACTTGATAAATAACATTTGGATACACTTCTCTTTGGTAGGGGATGAGCTGGAGCTGATCAAAGTAGCCCATAATGACATAATTTGGATAAATACTGAATTGGAAAATAAGTCGAATGTAACATCCCCCAAAATAAATTATTTTTGAATTTGAAATTTCTTAGGAAATTATTCTGTTTTTAGTAAATTCGAAATTGAATTTTTTTTTCCATTTATGGAAATTCCAAATTTTAAATTTAGTTAGTTGTAATTGATGATTATGACTGTTGGTAAGAGCTTTGATTTGACCCAACTAACTATTTGAATATGACACTTGTATGAAACAAAATATTTTATAATTATTACTGAAGGACAAATGGAACAACCATGTTAAAAATCAGCTAACCATGGCTCCATGAGTGGGGAACATGTTGGAACTACCTCAGGGCTGATTGTTACAAGTGGAAAATCCAGAATTTGGCCATTGGAAGCCCCTAAAAATCAGGGATTTGGAAAGCTGCGAAACTTTCCAAGGGGGAAAAGACCTAGGCACTTTTGTTTTTGGATATATAGCATATGTGAGGAGGGAGGATGCTGCCTAGTATGCTGGGGGAAACTATTGATATCTTATTGTTATGAACACTAATTTTTGAGTGTGAGGCAAGGAGAAGTTGGTTGTTCCCTTTGTTTTTTCAGTGAACTGGTTCAGATATGTTCATCTACCCTTTGCTGGTTATATATCTCTTGTTTTAAATGGCTGTCAGAATACATCTATATATTTCTGGGTAAATTATTTCTGATGAATTTCCTTTTAATTAAGGGTCTCTTGGATGTAAATGAATGAAAGAGTAGATATAGCATAATACTCTGTGATTGATGGCTGAAATTTAAACTACAAATGGTTAGGAACAAACATAGGATAAACCCACTGCCAGTTTAAAGTTATACTTCGATTGAAAACTGCCTCTAT
>JZKD02S1690866.1:85094-99056 GCA_000966675.3 Picea glauca
TTTATTAGGTTATCATTGATATGGTTATTAATATATTTATAATAGGTAGTTTACAACTCAAAATGAATTTCTTATTTTTTTTATAATTAAAAATAAATTATATACTTACCTTTTAGAGTGGTCAATAAATTTTATTGAATTTCTTTATAGAAAAATGTTAAATTAACAAATAAATGGTATAAAATCTATTAAAAACTTTTATTTAAAAAAAATAAAAATAAAAGTTGAACATGGTAATAAACAAAACATAGGAACATGGGAGGTTAAGTCACATAAAGATTATGTTAAGTAGGAAACTATGAAGCAAGTAAGTAATAACATAAGTCTTAACTTGTAATTTTGTTGAGTGCTCATATAATGAGTTTGAAAAAATCTATTCTGTTATTCCATAATTATTTTATTTATGTTATGCATGGTATATTTGTTGAGTGATTCTTAATCCTTAGTGGTTTGACTTCAAAAATCAAAGTATATAAGCACTTGAATTACTTGATTTTGTATCATTAAAAATGAGTTTTTTTATTTCTTATAATTAAAAATGAATTATATACTTACCTTGGTCAATAAATCCTGTTGATTTTTTTTATAGAAAAATGTTAAATTAACATTGATTCACTCAAATGGTATTAGCCTCTAAAGTGGTTAGTAAAATCTATTGAAAACTTGTATTTTAAAAATATTAAATAAATCTTGATTCCATCAAATAATAATTAGGTTAGACTTATATGGTTATTATTAGATTTATGGTAGGTAGTTTATTAGGTTATTATTGATATGGTTATTAATGTATTTACAATAGGTAGTTTACAACTCAAAAGGAATTTCTTAATTTTCTATAATTAAAAATAAATTATATACTTACGTTTTAGAGTGGTGAATCAATTTTATTGAATTTGTTTATAGAAAAATGTTAATTTAACAATCAAATGGTGGATAAAACCTATTAAAAAAAATTATTTAAATAAATTTAAATAAATCTTGATATGGCTATTAATAGATTTATGGTAGGTAGCCACTGTATTGAAGATTTCCTAGTGATATTTGATGTGATGAACCCTATTTAAATGTTTAAATGTTTGGGGCTTTCAATTGTAGGATATCTCCTCTCTCTTTTCAATTTCCTTTCATTGTAGGATACCTTTGTTGTCTTTTCAATTTCCTTTCATTGTAGGATATCTCTGTTGTCTTTTCAATTTCCTTTGTAGGATACCTCCTCTCTCTTTTCAATTTCCTATTACTTTATATTAGATATTGATGTCGTATGCCCAATAGCAAAGTTGTTGTGGCTAATTTGCTTCCTAGCATTCTAAATAGAAAGTTGAATGGCTCATTTTGTTTCCTAGCACTCTAGGCAGAAAGTGTAACAATTATTATTTTAGAACATCATCATGTTCTTTCCAAAGTATGCACATTATTTCTTATTACTCAAATTTCTTTTTTTTTCTTGTTTGCAAAATAATTCTTGTTTTATGTATTTAAATTTTCTAATCACTATATTTTCATTACTAAATATGAAAATTTAATATAAATTCAGTGATTATATATCTTTTATCATATATAGATTTTCTATTAAATTCAATGTTATTATGTTTAAGAATTCATTAATTTACATTATATGTAATGTATTCAATCATATAAAGATTTCCTATTGAAATTAATGTTGTTATGTCTATAAAAATCATCAATTTACTCTTATACCCTCTTATATGGATAGAATTTACAGTTCTTCTATTAGTTTCTTTTCTATCATATCTAAAATAAAAAATGATTCATGAGAAAGGTACTTTTAGTAGATAACAATGAATGGATCAGACATGTGCTAAACTAGAATTAGAATCCCCTATAAACTTTGCAATATTTATGTAACTGCAGTTTAGACGGCTTAAACTTGTAGCATGTTTGCTCTTGTTAGTTGATTCTTAGGAGGTTTTAAGTTAACATTCTTGCACTAGTTCGTGTTACAAGAGATCCTTGCAGCATGTAAAGTTGTTTCTCATCCATTTTGCAGTCCTTTTTCCTTGTATTCGATAATGAGAACCATCAACCGTTGTACCTGCATCAAAACAAGTGAGTCATTTGGTGTAATTTTATCTACTTCATACAGGAATTGCGTGCACATTACCGAATGGAAATTGGGTACCAGAACACCCCAATCATGCTGATAAATCTCCCAAATAGAATTTCCTGTAAAAAAATTCATGGAATGGTGATGGTTTGTGTTTATGAGCGTTAAAGGATTGTTTAACAAGACATAGTATATATTGATTCATTTATGTGGACACGTTCACGGTGTCAAACCCTAATCCTAATTTGAACACCAATGTCTAATTTGAATCCTATTTAATATATATTGATTCATTTCTGTGGACACATTCACAGTCTCAAACCCTAATCCTAATTTGAACACCAATTTCTAATTTGAACCCTAATTGCATTATGAATGCTTTTGTCATGACATTTAAACTCATAAATGATACTTTGCATAAGTTTTATAAAATATCAAGATATGTATTTTTAACATATTTTTAAGCTAAATGTAATGGTGAAAAGTTTAACCAATTAATCTTACCCCTCTCATGATTGGACAATAAAAGTTCAATGTGTGGAGTTTGTCTACCTCCCTTCATTTGATTACTTTTGATCATGGATATGGTATGTTTTAGTGCTGCAACAAATGTCACAACCTTATCCAATGTAGAATCATGAAGTCGTTTATATTGAAATTTGTGGAGATTCAAATAAGAATCTAGGTGGGTGGAGATTCAAATAAGAAACATGCGTTTTCGCTTTTTGTTTATTAACATCGATGTTTGCCCATTAAGCCATAGCACTTCAATCATTTCAATAGTTCTCTTTGATGATTGGTTCTCAAATAATTGTCTTTTTCAAATCTCTCCAATTGGTTATTGAGGTTTATCAACTCTCTATTATTTATATAAGATCACTTGATTTATCAATATAAGTTTTTCATCCTTATTTTAAGAAAAGTTATTTATTCATACAGCAAAAAATGTTTAGAAGGGTTCGAAGACAATGCATGATATTAAATCCCCTTGAAATTTTAGCATTCCAAGAGCTCTATTATTGAGTTTGGCAAGGTGCACTCCATCAATTTCACTTTCTTTAAACAAAGTGATTAAGTTGTGATTGATTAAGCTTGACTTGATGAGTCCTTTGAATTTTGGGATATGAAGTGTTTTTCTTATTTAGATATTTTGGATGGTTAAATCTGACTTTCTTACCTTGTTTTTATGACATGTAGCATCTCATAAATGTCATAAATGACGGTAAGAATGTCACATTTGATTATTGATATCATCTCAATAATAAATGTGCATAACATCCCATAACTCAAAGAATTGATCATGGGTTTCTAAATGACTATAATTGAAGAGAAACAAATTGATGGAGAGCCAAAGATAATAATTAAGCTCAAGCAATGCTTAGATTTGAAGAGTTGACACAATGCATTTCTTTTGTGTGAATTAATTTCTCTAAAATAAGTATGGCAAAGTGTATTGGATCATTCAAATGGTCCTATAAATAAAAGAGCTCATCAAACTCAATATCACTATTTCAATCACAACCATAATAAGGTTGAATATTGAGTAGAGATATTATAAAATGGTGATTATTTGATTACTCATCAACAAAATAAATAGTTGACATTATTGATGTGGCATGGCCACTCGGCAAGCATCAACAATAGTGAGCAAAAAGAGTAAACACAATGTCCCCAATTTGAATATTTACCCACCCAAAGAGAACATGGAAATGTCATCAACTTCATTTCCATTGGATCAAGTTATGACATTTGTTTTAGTAGTGGAATTCCCATATCCATGAAGGGAGGTAGATAATCTAAGCATCTTGATTGATGTTGTACAATAACGTGATACATCAAGTGAATTGGTTGGATTTTTCATTATTAGATTCAAATAAAATATGTTATGAATGATTTTTTTTTTGCTATTAATAAAAATTATATAAAGTGGCATAAGTTCATCATATTTATAACATAGGAATTAAGAAAATATTATTGACATTTTATTTTATTTTTAAATATTATTCTATTTTGTAATTTTAAATTTAAATTTAAATGTTGTTGATGTAATATCACCAAAGTTTTATTTTATTTTTTAAATATTATTCTATTCACTTTAAATTTAAAAGTTGTGGATGTAATTTTTATTAATATCAAAAAATATCATTCATGAAATATTTTATTTCAATCTAATAATGAAAAGTCCAACCAATCCACTTGATGTCTCCCGTTATTGTACAACATCAATCAAGGTAAGGTGGGTAGATTATCTACCTCCCTTCTTGGATATGGGACTTCCACTACTACAACAAATGCCATAACCTGATCCAATGGAAATGAAGTCGATGACATTTCCATGTTCTCTTTGGGTGGGTAAATATTCAAATTGGGGACATTGTGTTTACGCCTTTTTCTCACTACCATTGATGCTTTCCCAGTGGCCATGCCACATCAATAATATCAACTATTTCTTTTGTCGATGAGTACTCAAATAATCACCATTTTATAATATCTCTACTCAATATTCAACCTCATTGTGGTTGAAATAGGGATATTGAGTTTGATGAACTCCTTTATTTATAGGACCATTTGAATGATTGAATACACTTTTCCATACTTATTTAGAGAAATTAATCCATACAAAAGAAATGCATTGTGTCAACTCTTCAAATCTAAGAATTGCTTGAGCTCAATTATTATCTTTGGCTCTCTTCAATTGCAGTAATTTAGAAACCCATGATCAATTATTTGAGTTATGGGATGTTATGCACCTTTATTATTGAGATGATAATGTGACTTTCTTACCCTTAGTTATGAGATTCTACATGTCATAAAACAAGGTATGAAATTCACATTTGACCATTCAAAATATCTAAATAAGAAAAACACTTCACATCCCAAAATTCAAAGGACTAATCAAGTCAAGCTTAATCAATCGTAACTTAATTACTTTGATTAAAGAAAGTGAGATTGGTAGAGTGAACATTGTTAAAGTCAATAATGGATCTCTGGGAATGCTCAAATTTCAAGGATATTTAGTACCATGGATTGTCTTTGAACCCTTCTAAACATCTTTTCATGTATGAATAAATAAATTTTCTTAAAATAAGGATGAATAACTTGTATTGATAAATCAAGTGATCTTATATAAATAATAGAGTTGGTAAACCTCAATATCTCTATTCTAACCAATTGGAGAGATTTGGAAAAACAATTATTTGAGAACCAATCACCAAAGAAAACTATTGAAATGATTAAAGTGCTATGGCTTAATGGGAAAGCATCAATGTTAATGAAAAAGAAGTGAAAATGCATGTTTCTTATTTGAATCTCCACCCACCTAGAGCGTACATTTCAATATAGAGTGAATAAGCTTGTGACATTTGTTGTAGCACTAAAACATACCATATCCAATGAAGGGAGGTATAAAAACTCCACACATTGAAGGGAGGTAGAAAAAATCCATGATGCAGCTCCCCTTCCCTCCTGGGGATTCTACGATCTCCAGGTATTGTATCTTCAAATATCTGAGCTAAATAAGATCTTCAGGACCCTGCTAGACCCACAAATCATTTTACACAAGCCCCTTTTTCTCCTAGGCACAGGTTCTGTGAGACCCGCGGGCTCCTACTAAGGCCCTGTTCCCTTCTGAAAATTTGAGTGATGGGCAATAGCTCCCTACGCTAGGCCCCTTCTTCTTCACGTGACCCCGGGCTATGACTTTGGGCCATTCCTCTTCGCAACTCCGTGCTTTGGATATTTTGCGAGTAGCTTCCTCCCTTTTTCCCAATCTTCGAATCAGATAATTTATCTGGGACCCGATCTATGGTCCACGCCTCTCCCACAACCAACTATTTTAATCTGCTTCAGACTCTGGAATTCGGGAGTTCCTCCCACTCTTCTCTCCTGTTTCTTTCCGGAGTGCCTTTCCTCCGAAACACGCGGATTTACGCCACATGTCCTTCTGGATCCAATGATCCATATCCACTTCACTCTTCGCGACTCCGCAAAGATTTTTCTTTGCTCCATGAAAATTCTTTTGAAGTTCGTTCTCGCGAACACTCAGATCTATTGCCATGTCCCTCCTAATGATCAGTGGTCAGGATCCACTCCGACTTCGGGGCTTCGACAGTTCCACTCACTACTCACCTAGAATCCTCCAAAGTTCCTTGGCTCCAGAATTCTAGATCTACTGCTACATGTCAACCTTGACGATGGACGATCCCAACTGGCTTCGAGACTTTGCAAGTCTGCTCTCTTGTGCACTTTCAAAGTGTTTAAGGCTTGTGCAACTTACTTGGATCCAACTCTTGTTGGTCCTTTGCGCCTAGATCCGATGAATGGGATCTGTCTCCCTCCTATGTGCTCTCCTTCTTCGTCCTGGACCCTAATTTGACGGTCCAGATCGCTTCCAACAACAGATCTAATGATTGTTGTAACTTCTTCTCAGTTGTGGCTGTGCCTTCCTTCGAATGAAGTATTTCTCAATAATTTTCAAAGGTTCGTCTTCTGAACCTTCTCCTATGAGCTTGGTTATTTTGAGTCTCAACTTGTGATTCTTCTTTTGAGATTTTGGACTTGAAGTAAGTCCATCTCTGGTGCACCTCTTGTGCTTTCTTCAGTGCGAACCTGTACTATCTTCACAAATTGAACCTGTGAAGGTCCTTGGCCTCTGCTCGCTTTGTAGAGTCTCTGTGCACACTCACACTATCTCTTCTAAGCTTATGATCTTGAAACAACTCGCTCTTGTGCACTCCTTGCGCTGACTCTCCTCCCAGTCTTAACCTTGTGGTGTATCCTCTTCAAAACCTTTCTCTCAAAAAATTGAATTAAGTTTCTCACGCACTCCCTGCACTCGAATGATCCTTCAGACGACTGTCTATCAACACTTTGTTTAAGTGTTGGCCTGGTGCATTCATTGCATAGGTCTTCCCCTGAATCTGAAATTCTTCAGGTTCACTGACGTACTCCATGCGTTTGCTCAATGCACACTTGCAGAGCTTCTCCCTCCAGAGTATTCAACAACTCTGGTTCCTTCAACTTCTCCAACACTCCAGAATGTGTTGGTCCTGTGCAATTTTTCACCTGCTCAAAGCACTCCTTGTTGGGCCTTTCCTTTTGAGTGTTCAACAACTCTGAATTAATTTCTCCTAACTATTTACCAGAGTGTTCAGTAAATTTGGGATGTCTTCACTTGACACTTATGTCCTCTCTAAAATCGAAAAAGAGCTCACTTGTGCCCACTTGCACTTACTCAATGTCCACCTAACATAGCTCCATAAAATCTTCAACAATCTTTCTTTTTGTACCTTCTCTGCACAGTCTCTCCTCTAAGGTGTTCAGTAACCTTGAGGCTCCTCTCAGATTTTGTGAACTATTCTGGTGTGCCCTCCTGACATGTTCTCTTCTGAACTAGAAGTAGAATTCAGATGTGCACTCCTTGTGATGTCTCACAAAGTTTTCAGTACTCTGTCATGAACTCCTTGCATTTGGCCCAAAGAACCTAGAAATAATCCAACAAAATCACAAAAAGATAGTGGAATCTATCTTCACCCTGCAGATGGAAACATATATACAACATGCATTCATAAAACACACAAATAACATTTAGAGAACACATAAGGAAATACACACAGAACCCTGTGTAGGAAAAACTTCTCCTCTTTGTATTAATATGAATGTTTTTTTACAATATGCGTGATCTTAGACTGCTACAAAGTCTCGGATCTTTCCTCTTCTTGCTTACAATGATTTTCTCTATCAACTTCCAACAACCTCTTTCTCGAATCTCCCTCTTTCGATACAAGAGATCTTTTACAAAAGAGGGGATCCTCGATCTCTCCCTCCAACTCATCTAACTCTCATTAATTACATTGAATTACATTCAATGGACATATAGTTTGAATCGTATCTAGATCCCATCAACCTGTCAACCATGAAAGGCGACCTTATCTACAGCTTGTACAAAGGCATCAACTCGACTCTTCCAACCTTTCAACATTTAATTACATTTAATTTTACATTTAAAATTTAAATTTGAGGGAAAAATGAGAAGGTTAGCGCCTCTCCCCTCCTTGAATGCACTTTGATGAGCTGGAATGATGGCGCATTGCTGAGGTAGAGTGATGTTCCTGCATAATACTCCACTGCTGGGAAAATCATGATCTCCTCTTCTCTACTGTTGAAATCCCCTTGGATCCCAAACTCTTCTTTGGAGCTGTCCTCCTGTTCCTTTGATATGTTGTTGTTGTTTCTTCCCTACTACTCTTGCAGGTCCTCTTCTGTTCAGCTTCCTCCTACTGACAACTTCTCTTGTTGACTTCACCATCAACTCTCTTATCTCATGCATCACCTCTTCCAACTGCTCAGATGGTTGGCTCTCTTTATGTAGTCTTCTATGTTGCATCTCCTCATGCTAATCAAAGGGTATATCCACCTGATCTCCCATGTTGTTTTCACCTCCTGTGGCCTTAGATTTCCACCCTACGGCAGGCTCCAATTTTGCAGTTTCATCATTGAGTTGCTGCCCAGCTTTCTTCTCTGACAGATTGACTTCTGTAATCTCTTCTTGTGCTAGTTTATCTCCATCTCCCTCCAGCTACTCCTCATGTTGGTATGATTCTTCTTCTGCTATAGGATCCAGTGTTACAGTCATCTCTTGTTCATCTTCCTGGCTGAAATTTCTGAGAAATTATGTTGAATGCTCTTCTCCTGCAATCTGCATGACTATCTCCTAGTAGCCATCTTCTGGTTCTGGATTGTCCAACCAATCCTCGATAAAATTCAACTCCATATCCCATGGAGTGAGCATGTCATATGAATTCTCTCCTTCCTCTGATAGGTTATACTTTAGTATATACTCCTTCTCCTTTATGACAATCATAGTTGGTTGTCCTTCTACTTCTACATCTGCAACTTGTGCATTGCCCTCTGCTGGGATAATTGGCAGGAATATCTGAATTCCCCCAATGATTAGAATAATCCTTTGATCCTCCTCATATATGATGGAAGTATTTAACTTCTCATCCTATTCATTCACATGGTTCATATTCCTACATGTATCTTTACCTATCGACACTCCTTGGCATCCTAAACTCACCTCATTTCTCTTGCCCAGCTGACAAATTGGGATTTCTCCTCTGCCCTCATGGAAGCTTATGAGATCCACTAATCTCATATCATTTCCCACCTGGAAATCTATGAGATCTATTCTTGATCTCTTCTCCTCATCACTGAGGCTTTCTCCAACCTATGGTTTGCAAATGCAAACTTACTCCTTTGTGTCACTGAGGTTTTCATCATGCCTCAACCACCTTCTCAACACTTGTTGTTTCCTTTTGGCCAATAACTTATGAACCAACCACTTTTATTTCTTCCTCATTGTCCATTCATATCTCCAGCGTACATGTGCCTCCTGCTGCATCTTCAATGCTAGCCTCTCCATATCTTCTCTGATTTCACTGAGCTCCTTGTTAATTTTCGCTTTAATCTTCTGCTAGTGGTCTTCTCTTTGACCATGCTTATGGCCTTTAGTAGCCATATTTTCTTTCTTCACCTTCATCCCATATGGTTGTCTACCATATGATACACACCTTGCAATAATATTTACAGAGTATCACACTCTATCTCCCTTCACCCACTGTCTACAAGCGAAATCAAGCTATGACACTACTTGATGTAGTCAGACTGTCTTCTCTTCCTTTGCTTATTGTCTGCAAGAAAATTTATGCTCTGATACCACTTGATGTATCCCTCCTTCCCTCCTGGATATTATGAGACCTCTTGGTCTTGGATATTCAAATATATGACCCGAATCGGCTCTTCGGGACCCTATTAGCCCCACAAATAATTTTACACATGCCCCTTTTTCTCCTAGGCACAGATCTTGTGAGACCCGCGGGATCCTGCTAAGCCCTTGTTCCCTTCTAAAAATTTGAGTGACAGACGCTAGGCCCCTTCTTATTCACGTGACCTTGGGCTATGACTTTAGGCCAGTCCTCTTCGCAACTCCATGCTTCAGAGATTTTGTGAGTAGATTTCTCCCTATTTCCCGATCTCTGAATCGATGAATTTATCTGGGACCCGATCTATGGTTCACGTATCTCCCACAACTAATGGATGTAATATTCTTCAGACTCCGACCTTCGAGAGTTCCTCCCACTCTACTCTCCTCTTTATTTCCAAAGTACCTTTCCTCCGAAACATAAGGATTTCCACGACGTTTCCTTCTGGATCCGATGGTTCAGATCAACTTCGCTCTCCGCGAAGATTTCACTTTTCTCCACGTGAATTATTCTAAAGTTCCTTCTCGTGAACACTCTGATCTTCTGCCACAACCCTTTCGACAATCAACGGTCAAGATCCTCTTTAACTTTGGGGCTTCCACAGTTCCAGTCACTACTCACTTGGAATCCTTCAGCGTGCCTTGGCTCTAGACTTCCAGATCTTCTGCAACCTGTCAACCTTGATGATGGACGGTCCCGACTGGCTTCGGGACTTTGGGACTTCACAAGTCTACTCTCCTGTGAACTTTCAAAATGTTTAAGGCTCATGAACCTTACCTAGATCCAACTCTTTTTGGTCCTTCACGCCCAGATCCGACGGCTGGGATCTGTCTCCCTCCTACATTCTCTCCTTCCTCATCCTGGACCCTGATATGACAGTCCAGATCACTTCCAACAACAGATATGAAGGCTGCTATAACTTCTCCTCAACTGTGACTGCGCCTTCCTCGAATGAAGTATTTCTCAATAATTTTCAAAGGTTTGACTTTTGAACCTTCTCCTGCGAGCTCGGTTATTTTGAGTCTCGCTTGTGCTTCTCGTTTTGATCTTTTGGACTTGAAGTAAGTCTGTCTCTGGTGCACCCCTTGTGCTTTCTTTAGTGTGAATGTGCACTATCTTCACGAATTGAACCTTTGAAGGTACTTGGCCTCTGCTCACTATGCAGAGTCTCTATGCACACTTGCACTATCTCTTTTGAGATTCTTATCTTGAATCACCTCGCTCCTGCAGAATCCTTGCGCTGACTCTCCTCCGAGTCTTAACCTTGTGGTGTACCCTCTTGGAAACCTTTCTCTCAGAACTTAGAATTAAAGCTATCACACACTCCCTGCACTCAACTGAGCCTTCAGATGACTGTCTATCAACACTTCATCTAAGTGTTGGCCTGGTGCATTCCTTGCACAGGTCTTCCCCTGAATATGAAATTATTCAGGTTCACTAATGCACTCCCTGTGTTCTCTCATTGCACACTTTCAAAGCTTCTCCCTCCAGAGTGTTCAACAACTATGGTTCCTTCAAATTCTCCAACACTCCAGAATGTGTTGGTCCTATGCACTTTTGAACCTGCTCAAAGCACTCCTTGCTGGGCCTTTCCTTCAGAGTGTTCAACAACTATGAAGTAATTTCTCCTTTCTGTTTACCACAACGTTCAGTAACTCTGGGGTGTCTTTTGTTGACACTTATATCCTCTCTGAACTTGAAACAGAGCTCACTTGGGCCCACTTTCACATGGTCAATTCCCACCTGGAAAATCTCCACAAAATCTTCAACAATCCTACTTTTTGTTTTTTCTCTACACAGTCTCTCCTCCAAGGTGTTCGGTAACCTTGAGGCTCCTCTAGGAGTTTGTAAACTATTCTGGTGTGCCCTCCTGGCACGTTCTCTTATGAACTCGAAGAAAAATTCAGATGCGCACTCCTTGCACTGGCTCATAGAGTTCTCAGCACTCTACCATGCACTCCTTGCATTTAGCCTAAAGAACCCAGAAATAATCCAACAAACTAACAAATAGATAGTGAAATCTATTTTCACCCTGTAGATGGAAACCTATCATACATCTACAACATGCATTCATAAACACACACAGATAACATTCATAAAACACATAAGGAAATACACACAGAACCCTATGTAGGAAGAACTACTCCTCTTTGTATTAATATGAATTTTTGTTTACAATATGCGTGAGCTCGGACTGCTACCGAGTCTCGACTCTCTCCTCTTCTTTCTTACAATGATTTTCTCTATCAACTTCCAACAACCTCTTTCTCGAATCTCCCTCTTTTGATAGAAGAGATCTTTTTCAAAAGAGGGGCTCCTCGATCTCTCCCTCCAACTCACCTAACTCTCATTAATTCCATTCAATTACATTCAATGGCCATCTAGTTCAAATCAGATCTAGATCCCATCATCCTGTCAGCCATTAAAGGCGACCTTATCTACAGCCTGTACAAAGGCATCAACAAGGCTCTTCCAACCTTTCAACATTTAATTACATTTAATTGTACATTTAAAATTTAAATTTGAGGGAAAAATGAGAAGGTTCGTGCCTCTCCCTTCCTTGAATGCGCTTTGATGAGTTGGAATGCTGGCACGTTGCTGACGTGGAGTGATTCTCCTGCATCACTCCACACATTGAATTTTTATTGTCCAATCACGATAGGGGTAAAATTAATTGGTTAAACTTTTCACCATTACATTTAGCTTAAAAATATGTTAAAAATACATATCGTGATATTTTATAAAACTTCTTCAAAGTATCATTTATGAGTTTAAATGTCATGACAAAAGAATTCCTAATTATTCCATTTATAAATAGGGTTCAAAATAGAAATTGGTTCTCAAATTAGGATTAGGGTTTGACATCGTGAATGTGGCCACATAAATGAATAAATATAAACTACGTCTTGTTAAACAATCCTTTAACGCTCATAAACCCAAACCATCACCATTCCAAGATAAAGGACTGCAAAATGGATGAGGAACAATTTTACATGCTGCAAGGATCTCTTGTAACACGAACTAGTGCTATAATGTTAACCTGAAACCTCCTAAGAATAAACTAGCAAGATAAAACATGCTACAAGTTCAAGCCATCTAAGTTGCAGTTGCATAAATATTGCCCACTCCAAGGTAACATAGAGTTTCTAGGGGATTCTAATTCTAGTTTAACACATGTCTAATCCACTCATTGTTATCTACTAAAATTAACTTTCTCATGAATCATTTTTTATTTTAGATATGATAGAAACAAAACTAATAGAAGAACTGTAGATTCTATCCATATAAGAGGAAGGAAATTAATGATTTTTTAGACATAACAACATTAACTTCAATAGAAAATCTCTATATGATTGAAGACATATAATGCAAATTAATGAATTTTTAAACATAACAATATTAACTTCAATAGAAAATCTATATATGATCAAAGGCATAATTTATATTAAATTTTCATCTTTAGTAATGAAAATATAGTGATGAGAAAATTGAAATACATAAAACAAGAATTATTTTGCAAACAAGAAGAAAGAAGAAATTTGAGTAATAAGAAAGAATGTGCATACTTTGGAAAGAACATGATGATGTTCTAAAATAAATATTGTTGCACTTTCTATCTAGAGTTCTAGGAAACATAATGAGCATTCAACTTTCTATCTAGAGTGTTAGGAATAGAATTAGCCACAACAAGTTTGATATTGGGCCGAAGGCATCAATATAAAATAGAAAGTAAAAGGAAATTAAAGAGAGAGAGGAGGTATCCTACAATGAAAGGAAATTGAAAAGAGAGAGGAGGTATCCTACAATGAAAGGAAATTGAAAAGAGAGAGGAGGTATCCTACAATTGAGAGCGCTGAACATTTAAATAGGGTTCATCACATTAAATACCACTAGGAAATGTTCAATATAGTGGGTAGATAAACTACCAACCATAAATCTATTAATAGCCATATCAAGGATAACCTAATTACTCTTTTACGGAATCAAGATTTATTTAATTTTTTTAAATAAAAGTTTTTAATAGGTTTTATCGACATTTGACTGTTAAATTAACATTTTTCTATAAAGAAATTCAATAAAATTTATTGGCCACTCTAAAAGGTAAGTATATAATTTATTTTTAATTTTAAAAAA
>JZKD02S1690877.1:40416-50658 GCA_000966675.3 Picea glauca
GGTTTATCTTCGTCATAGATTGAATTGTTATATATAAGTTTTTGCATAACAGGTTTCCCTTATTGCAGGAATTTATAATCATAAGATTGTTATGATTTTCTTTTATGTCTTGTTTTTCCTGTAAAAAACTTCAAGAAGAAACACAACAAATCCTTTACGAAAATCTTACGGACTAACCGGTGCGAGTTTCCTCCTCCGACCAGCTTAGAAGTCAGCATACACGGGGCAGACTTGGAGCGTTTCCAGGTCAATTAGTTTGTTGTTTACCGTTTTCATTAAGTAGTTTAATTTAGATATAATCTTAATTAAATTTATATTAGATTATTTAATTTCAGTAAAATATATTAGATTATTTAATTTTGGTAATGTTCATTTCTTTTTCATAAAATATAAAAAATCAAAAAGAGATTCTTGGCTGTCTTAGGGCAGAAAGCACATGAGTTTTGCAGGTTTTAATTAAATCTGTAGGTTGTTTATAGTGTACATTTGTGAATAAGTAATATTGCAGTTGATAACTAGATAGTTGATTTGAGTTATTATAATAGTAATTAGTGGATTGTATATAATAGTTAGAATAGTTATATTTAGTTTTAGTTTAATTAGTAGTTTGTTTTAATTAGATTTGTGAGTTAGTTAAGTTTGTTAATTTTAGTTTGTTTTATTTGTTTCAGTTAGATTAGTTAGTTTAGATTAGTTTTCTCTTTGGTTTCCTTAGGACCTTAGGGCGGCCAACGGAGCCGTTAAACCTGTCAGGGTGGTCCATTCCAAACAGCTTGGGTTATTTAGACAACCCCGGACCGGTTCTACTCTCTCAATTGACGGACGAACAATTTCGCTCGTCAACAGATCCCCATTCTGTTGCAAATGTGGTCTTGTGGAAATCTTCCTTGGCAATCCAAATTTGATGGTATCCTGAAAATCCATTTGTAGAAGAATATACTTCCTGGCCTCCCACATTATCCAACACTTCGTCAGTGAATGGTGTAGGGAAGGGATCATGCAAACAGGCATCATTCAACTTCCTGAGATCTACGCATATCCTTATCTCCCTTGTCTTCTTGTCTTGCACCACCATAGGGCTAATCCATTTTGATTCCTCCACAGGTTCTATAATCCCTACTTCCATCATTCGGTCGAGCTCAATATTCACTTTCTCCTTATATTTAGTGTTCAGTATGTTTCAAAGGGATCCTCATATCTCCCATAGGCCCTTTAATGCCCTTCATATCACTGAACTTGGTTGGAAAAAAGTCCTGATATTCATGCAGTAATTATGTAATCTTGTCAAAAGTGGCAGCATCCCAATAATCTCCAACATTGGCAAGCTTCGGTGTCTGTTATGTTCCAATATTGACCTTATTAATCTTGATTGGTTGTCCAATGAATGGTAACTCAACTTCTGGTCCTTCCACGTCTCTTTGGCCTTCTGTTTATGCGATGTTAACCTTTCTTGGATCATCATCTTTATCAGCATTGATGTTGTAACAGCCTTGCAGTTTCTGTAGAGGTGCAGTCCATTCGTCCTCTTCTTGATCCAAAGGGAGGTTAGATTCCTTATTGAATACTTTATGTCTTATAATTTGCAATGCTTGATCTACTGAAGGATATTGACTTTCAAATAAGAAGGTGGTTACAAAATTCTGAGTCATACCTTCCCAATCTATAGTGATGAGACACAACTCTACTTGAAGGTACCAGTTGAAAGGTGTCGTGTCTAGTGTGTTAATGAACTTGTGCACCCATTTCTCTTGAGGGATGTTTCTCCAGGATGACTCACAACTTCGCACATGGTCCTTTGGGCAGCTTCAACCTATGTACCAAACTTCACAACCTTCTACTTGTGCGGAGAACCGCGCTGTCATCAAGGTATGACATTGTACCCAATATGTAATGTTGTTTTTGTGTGTCCCCCACCATCTTTTTGGGGTTGCTTTCAGGGCCTCATCCATCACCAACAATCTTTGTTACATTGGTACACTTTCTTCAAAGTTCGATAAGAAGGTTTATAAAGGATTCAGACCATCAAAGGTGGGTAAGTTACTTACTGTTGTGTCGATCCAGCAAACTTCTCTGGTTAATATAGCACATCTTCTTGTAGATACTTCATACATTTTATTCTACCAATTTTCCAATGCTTCTTCTAAGTCTGATGAACATGTGTTGTCACTTCGCCAACTTAGGTTTCCATTGGTTGTAGGATTAATGTAATCCTCCTGTCTGGCTGTTAATTTGTATATGTTTTCCAGTTCATATGCACGGTCTTCTTCTCTGATGGGCTCTGTGTATCTTTGACCTTCATCTGGATCTAAGGGCTCAATGAGCCTAAGGCCATCTCTTTCAAACATCATTCATCTTTTATTTAAGTCAACCATAGTGGAATTATTGAAAGCCCAATCAATTCCTAACAACGTAGGGTAAGGACAACTATCATCAACTATCTCAATTACCTCAAAATATGCAAATGTTATTACTTCGTCGATGTCCACAAGGACATGTTCCAGTCTACCAAAGGGGCTTACAGCTTGCTGATTAGCCATTCTAATCCTGATAGAGGAATAGTTCAACTTAGGTTTTCCCATTAGTGCCTAGGTTTTCTTCGTCATGACATTGACCATCGACCCTAAGTCGAGGACCACATAGTCTATATCATATTCACCTATCTGAGCATTCAAATGTAACTCCTTATTTTTCCTTCTCTTTTTAGCGATTTGGTGTACTTCCCTATTCAGTAAGGGGTCTATCTTTCCTAGATCATATTGTTTGATTAAATTTTGTATTTCTTGGACAACGCTCTCATTCTAAATCAAATTAATACAAGTATATAGAAATTCCATGAGCTTGCTTACCACTTTTCCTTCTCTTGGCAAAGAAGACTGATCAAATTCCTGACGCATTCCATATTCTCTCACTTCTGGTCATGTTTTTGATGAAGAGCCTTGGTTTGCTTTGAACTCTTTTCTTTCCTCCTTGAATATTTGTCTTTCTTTCTTTGCATCAAAAGTTTGGGTCTTCTCTGCATCTTTCCTGACTCCCGAGTCTTCTGTAGTCTTTCCTTGGGTCAGTCTGTCTTATCCTATAACAACGCCTCCTCTGGTTATAACATTGAGTCTAGAGTCTTCTCCGTGAGGTTCGATGTATATCAGTTGCACTTGCGGGTTCTTCTAAGGTCCTCTTCTCTCCTGAAGCTTAGCTAAAAGGACATGACAATCTTCTATAACATGTTCAAATGAGCTGCAGTAGCTGCAAGTAGTGAAAGGGTTCTAACAGTCCCTTGCGAGGTGTCCTAGTTGTGCGCAGTTGTAACAGATGATATTTCCTCGACCTCGACCCATACCTCCTCATACTTTGAATCCACCACGAGGGTTGAAGTTTCCTCTTCGAGGGGAGTTGTACTGTGTAGTGTTTCCTTCTTGTTGTACTTTGCCTTGAATTTTGTATATATCTCTTGAGCTTTCTTGCATGAGATCATAAGCCCTACAATCCTTATCATCATGTCCCACAAACTTACAGAACGTGCAATATAAATTTGTGGGTGTCTAAACATATTTTTCCATGTAATAGCACTCACCAGTACTATGTCTATTTAGGCATACTTTGCACCAGGGTAAGGTGACTTGCTTCAAAGGGATCAAAGCTCTAGAGGCCAAGTATTCATGGAATAGGGGACAATGTTCCTTGTCATGGCCCGTTGATCTGCATCTGACACACCATATGTCTTCTCTTTTATATTTTCCCTTGTCTTTCTTCATATCTTCGACCTGCAGAGACAAACTAGTTAGCTGACTCAAGATATGACTCATACTTGAACTTGATTCTCCCATAGGGGATGATTCTAGCTTCATGGCGATCTCCAGCGCCTTGGCCTATGAATAAATATTATGTTTCATCAAAGGAACTATGATATGTGGTAACAAGGAAACAATGAACCACTCTTTGTTTTTCTCATCTGGGATTTGAAAAGTCAATCGGGCTGTTAAGGTCTTAAATCTCTAGTCGAATTCCTAGACAGGCTCATCTACCTTTTGTTTGATCTCTTTTAGCTCTGTAATACATTGTGACTTTGAATTTGGTTTCTTGAACTCTACAGTCAATGCATTCTTGATCTCATTTAGTGGCTTAGGTTGTGAAAGTCCTTGGACAAGCTTCATGTACCAGCTTAGTGCACGATCTCGAAGGGTAGTACTAAACTGGGTTATTTTAACTGCTTCATCGGTGACATTTTTAATATTCCATACATCTTCACATAGGCACCAGTGTTGATCAGGGTCTTCAGACCCATCTCCCCTAAATATAGGGAGCCTCATCTCGTCTGCCATAGATCTTCCTAGGTTGCCTGTTTGAGTATGTGGTGGACTACTAGTGACAATGATCTGAAAACTCTGGCGACTTGGATTACTTTGATTGCTTAATGTTGCTGAGACAACAGGGGGATTAATAGTACTTACCTCAACATTCTGCGCAGTTCTTGAAGTTTCTGGCTCGTCTCGACAAGGTTCTTCAACTTCCTCTTCCTCTACCCTAGCAGGTTTTGAATTCTCTTCATCCATCAGGTCTGCCTCTTCTCCACTGTAGAAACCTTCATCCCTGTAGTTCAGCTTGAATAGTTTTGCAAGATGAACTTCTCGGAACACTCTCCCACTGCATGTATGTCCAACCTCTGTTTCGTTGTCTCTTTCCGAATTATTGAACATTAGATTTTTCCAAATCCGACCAATCTACTGTATCTTCAAGATGTTCTTTTAATGCAATAGCATCTTGATCCTTAACTTCAGAAAATGTAAAAAATTTCCTCTGGGTCCCTTGAAGAAATATCTCTCTGCTTGGTTATGTGACTCTACTCTATCAACAACAAACTCGGTGATGTAGCCTCCAATGGTGCTATCAAAACAGTGATCTACTGCTCGTGACACGACGTTATCAACTCTCTTGACCTTCTTGATCAACGTCGACGTCCAAACTATAGGAGGTCTGAATCTGATCTCAAACTGGGTATCAACTAACCTACCTAACCACTCATATAGCTCCTGATGGATTCCTCCAAAGAAAATCTCATGTATATCAGTAAAGAAATATCTCTCTAACCAATCCTCTGTACTAAGATTAGAGTTCTTGTTATGGGCTTCAGCGAAGTCCTTTTCTTGATCCTCTATCCACTTCTGAATCTATGTCTTTGATGGGAACCACCTTGATATTCCCTCACGAAGATTCTTGTCCCGACAACATAACCATTTGTTGGCACAAGGGCAGACCCATGGTTTAGCCTCAAGAGCACACCAACAAGCCCTAGCTACTGCCCCTTTTGGAAACACCTGTGAGGCAGATGTAGTATCACCCAAAGAAACTATGTGGGGGTAGCAGGACAGAGATGTATACAACCAGAAGGAATGTTACGTGGGTTCAAAGTGTTCAACACACAACAATCTATTATTCTTTATCTTCCTAGGATCTACTGCGCAATGTATATCTATTAGATATAACTTAGTAATGCAATAGAATTAAAGAAACAATAAAGAACAGAACACCAATCACACATACAACACAAGATATACATGGTTCACCCTCTCTCTAGGGCTATGTCCACAGAACTGTGCTTTATAATGTATTAAGATGAAGCATACAGTTCTTGTCTGCGCTCTTAGCTAGCAGATCTTCTTTCTTCTTCCCTCTATCTCTCCCCTCCCTGCGCACCCAACTGCAGGGTTGATCTTCGCACCCAACTACAGATATTACAATACAGAAGACTCTCGTACTCAACACTTCTCTCTCACCTGATATTACTCACTCAATCACACAACAACAATAGTAACAACAATGACAACGACTAGATCGAACCTCCTTCCCTCATGTAGGTTCTTATTTATACATTACAATATCTCACCGACATCCTTAGGCTAAAACCTAGGTGTCAAAACCCTAGATACCAAAACCTTAGGTTTCTAAAACCCTAGGTCAATTTGACCCGCGTTTTCAAGGCTTCGCCAACCTATCTTTCATTCCTTCTTACGCGGTGCTCCAAGGCATCTCACAGTGGATTTTTCTGCTTTTTGAGCTATCCAAGATCCTTCTTTCTTGCTTACCTATCATCCTCGATCTCCTCATCCAACGACTTTCTTTCTCAGACTTCGCTCCATCGTTTTTGCTCTTTTGCTCACTTCGACCCAATAACAGTCACTGTGTCTTCCGCGAAGTTTGCATTTTTCCTTTTCTTCCCTTTTCTTCACTTACTTCCGTAACCATGGGCCAACATGGATCCAAAATGACTTTGACGGCTCCACAATCACATGCTTATATAACGTCTAATCCAAGAGCAGTACGTGGTGGCCCCCTAGGCATTGAGCCTCGCCCCGATCCCGATTAGAGATCAGTTAATGAAAAAGGAGTGGTGGTTGAAACCTCGACTCACTCCATAAATAGAAGGCATGGAGGGTTTGGCCGTGGAGACATCACTGTCAGCCTGAGGTACCCCTATGGATGGTTTTTCTGCAGGCCCATGCTAAGTTGAGTTTGCGTCTGACAGGAGGATACACACACAGTCTGACATAAGAAGGTGTAGATGAAAGGCTTTGAAAGGAATGGCTAGATCACACTCCTGGTAGTTGTGAATTGATATGAGTATAAGTAGATCAGTTCAATATTTTTTAATGGTCGTCAACTGGTTGAGCAAAGATCCCTACTATGTAATTTTTGATGCCAGAGTTGTTCTCTGGTTATGTATATGATTTGATACTTTCGCATTAATAGAAGTCAGTTTCTTTCATCTTCTTGTGTAAATTGTGCTGAAACACTCGAGCATGGAGGATCCATTCAAGGGTTGTAGCTGTATTGTAATGTAGGTTTGGTTATAATGCTCCTGTGACCTGTTCTAGTATTTTTTCTTTGTTATCTTGTTTCCCCTTTTGCTGAAATGCTCATGCATGGAGGATCCAATCGAGTTGTTGTAGTTGCATGTTAATGGAGGTTTGATTATTATGTAGTTGTGATATATTTTAGTATCTAAAACTTATGTTCAAGAGTGTTCTTGTGCCTGAGTTTTTCTTCACCAAGTTGCTTGAAAGTCGGATGCTCATGGCAGACTTGTCCACCTTTCTCACTAAGTCTTCCTTCTGCTCACCTTTAATCTTAAACCACTGACTGAAGTTAATGAGGACCTCATTTATCTATGCATTTATCATCCAGTTCCTATGTTAAAACATTCTTGTACTTAGTTTTGTCCATTTGACCTCCATTCATAAAACCAACATCCACCAAACATTTTGAAGGGTAATGGGATTATCCTCTTGCAATCTGAGGGTGACTCTCAGTGCTAACACATGGAATGAGGAAAAAATGTGTCCTCCTTAGGATCTCTTGTCCAAGAATCACCTCAAAGTCATCCATATGCATCACCATGAAGTTTTCCCGACCTTCCCACTTATCAAGTCGAATGTGAAAAGAGGAGGCAACACTCGCTATTTCATTTTCCTTAGATTTTACTTCCTTCACCGCAACTCCACACGAGGAGACTTTAAGTCCCATCTCCTTCGCTACCTCAGTCTTTAGAACTTTATGCAAGGCACCTGAGTCAACTAGATCTTGCACCGTTCTTCCAGGGATAACCAGATCCAAAAAACAAAATTGATGGTATTGGCTGCCAAAATTTCCACCCACGGCATCCAACACACCAACTCTTCATATCTTTCTACAAACTGAGACTTGCCACTCTTTTTATGTTAAGTGAAAAAGACAAATGAAATCATAGTACAACATAACATTGTAATCTCGTTTCGTAGACTATGTAGGAGCACCCCTTGGTCCAACACTTGGTTTCAAAGCGTTTCATTGCAAGTCCCTGTATATCCCAGTTCACTAACTAAACCAATACTCTTCTCCCTTAGGTCATGGTGGGACACTTAATTCAACCTACCTTGAGTCATCCACGACCTACTTTCGTTGCATGACTTCATCCACCTCTATCCAAGGATTTGCCTCACCTTGGGTTGCCCCACTTCCAGACTTTGTGAATCCTTCCATACTGTGTGCTTTGTTTTTGCAAAACCCCTCATTCCAAAACTACTCTGATACCCTTTGTAGATTGACTCAACCAAGTATACTTCATACGAACTACACCTATTCACCTAGAGCATACCCATACTCCATTCTAGGCTACATGAAAGTCACATCCTTACTCTGTGAAACTTGGTTGTATAATTAGACATTTGTTCACTTGTTTAACACTTAGTCAGTTTGGAATACAAAAAAAACATGCAAAACACAAGAGACATACATAAAGTGTGGATGACAAAAACTGTGCCTAACACCTGACTTCATTTATTTATACAAAGGGAAAGATTTACAAAGAGGGTGCTACTATCCTAGTTATGAATATGGTCAGAGTCTCATGACTCTTCCTTACATATTAGAACTTCCCAAACCTGTGATTTTGTCACACAAAGACTCCCCTTTTGTTCTTCCTCCTTGCCTCAACCTGAGGTGCACCCCTCTAGTATGCCTAGCCTTAGAGATCCATCTCTTGCTTTCCTTGTTTTTATTTGTCTTTCTTTGGTTGTGCTCCCTTGCCTTTATATGGAATCCAAGAGTCACTTTTTTTGAAATGTTGTGTCTCTTAAGTGCATCACACCCTTTCATGAATCATCACACTCAACCAACCGTCACACCCCTTCATGAACCCATGGAACCCATCTAATCCCGCATGTCTATCAACTATTTTTTTCTTGGATTGAGGCACCCCATTCTTGGGTGCATGCCCTTTGGATCATGCTCCCCTTTTTACCAATCATAATGACTCTTTGTGGGTGTCTCGATGGATTTGTTTAGCCTCTATAGCACACCCATGCTTCTAAGGTCATATGGGTCTGCTCTTTAGGTGTGCTCCCAAGTTTCCCTACCCTTTCCCAAACACAACCCAAGTCTTCATCGTTCGTCACAAAGGAAGAAGGGTATGTTCCCCCTTGGGAACACAAGTCACCATTGTTCCCCAAGGTTCTCCTTATCACACCCAAACATATTTGTTCACCCAATCGATAGTTTCCTCCTTATGCTCTTCATTCGTCCATCACTGAATCCGTCGAAGGAGCACGTGTGCTCAGTGGGAGGCTTTACACATCAAATTTTAAACTTTTGTTTCTTCCCCTTTTATAGGTGAGGATTTTCAAAAGTGATCAGGTGGCCTCTAGAGGTGGACAAGTGGTTGGAATAGGTGTGCATGATTCTTTCCCAGCTCCATCTTTTCTTCTCTTATGTGTTTTTTATTAGGGTTTATGGGTTGTTTTAGGGTTATTTTTTGTTTGAGTCCAAGGATTTATGGAATACATACAAGGGTTTCTAGGGCTATAATTAAGGGGTTTCAGGGCTGGCAAATATATCTTCCATGCAATGTTAATTTTATGTTCCAAGTTGGAAACCCTCAAATCTCAAGGGATGTTAATTAAATTTCTGGGTTGTTTTATGTCCTGCTGCAATTTTTCAATCGTGTAGGTGAACCCTATGTTTGAGTTTTTAAACCAAGATTTGATACAATGTGTGAGGCCCTTCATCATGGCTTCAAAGTTAAAAAAGATTTGATAGTTTATGTAATATATAAATGGATATTTTATGTAATTTTTTTTTTCATTTTCCAAATTTTAGACTTGAATACTAGATTTATGAAGTCAAATTAAGAATTTTTGTTTGCAAAGTTTTTCTGGGCTATGCAAAATTTAATGAATTTATCATTTTCTATTCTTGGTAGTATAGTTTATCTATTTAATGAATTTAACATTTTCTATTCATTGGCACTATAGTTTATCTAACTATTTTCCACAATTTCACCCACATTATAATGAATCTATATTTGATTCTAGAATTTTAGTTGGAACAATATAATCATGTTAATCAATCAACCCAATTAGCTAATAATTAGGAAAATACCTATAGCTCCGTTCAACTTAGCAGCCCAAATTTAGATATCCAACCCTTAGATCTTTAACAGGCTGCCCAAATGGATGTTTATCCTCCCATTCAGCTAGGAACAACCTTATTGGCTCCCTAGCTCTAGGAAAACTTGGGGGGTTTTCTATCCCTCCATGCCCAAATTCGTAGAACCAAAACACACCAATATGTCCCATCGTCCTCCCTCCAATATACGTAACCCCCAAATTCCCCAACCCCTCTCATTTCCTTTCCCCCCCCCCTTTTAAGATTCCACTTCCACCACCTTATCCTTCCTCCCAAAGGTCCCAGGGATGCCAAACCAATAAAAATACT
>JZKD02S1690877.1:124455-134862 GCA_000966675.3 Picea glauca
AGCCCTCGGCTTCCATTTGTTGCACCTCTACGGTCATTGGGTTCTCACCCTGTAATACTGGGGGAAGGCAGCTCCGCCGGTGTTCTTGGAATTTGAAAACATCAGCCCTCTCTTCGGGCGACAAGGCTTGTATCCGACCCAAAACTTCGGTATAAGATCTCGCACCTCGGAAAATATCATCATGAGGCGAAGTCTCGTGTTCAAATATTTTAAGGCCACAACTAGCCATGTGATTACTCACGACCCTGTGTGGGTCATGTTTCTTGAATTCAATTTGGATCAATTTAATATCTTCCAAGGCTACTGCCTTGGCCTTTGCATGCCCGAAATATAATAAAGAATAGGTATTCAAATGAATGGGGAAAGGTGGCCATACCTTCTTCGAAAATCCCTTAAGATCTTTTCTTATTCCACCAATCGCAGTTTGCCTAGCGATTTCGCGACAAGCCAACCTATCGGGTATAAATAATGGTAGAGCATGTGTAGGAATAGAGGCGCCGAAAACCCTGATGTATGAAAATTATCCTCCACGTACCAATCGGCCACGCTGCTCAAATTGGCTGCGATACTATCTGAGATCCTGGGCGGTGGATTACTGAATATGGTGGCATGCATCAATACCATTACCCAATTGAAAATTTCGTATATGAAATCTGCGGCCTTATCCTCCCAAAGATTTGAATGGTAGCCATGGATAGGCTCAGCATCAGATGGAGCCTAGCTCCAGCTCATTAAGGGAAAAGGTGTCATGAAACACATGACGTTCATGATGTATGCAGACATACAAAATGAAGCGACCTTCCCACTCTCCCTTTGCATATGATATTTTGTAATCCGACTGGTTAGACTATCTGACAACAGTTTGGCCTAGTCGAAGGAACAACCTTTCACGACTGTATGCATCAGAGGCACCCACGGGAGGAAAAAATGTTTGGTGTCCTCCCTCCCATACAATATACAGGTCATCATTGCTATGTATTTGAACTACGGTTCCAGGGAAGATATGGAATAAACTTCGTTACTATCCGCCCTGAACTTCGTGAGGTGTGAGACCTAATCCTTGATCAAATAAGATAATCTTTTTCCGTATTTCTCACATTCCTTCTGTTTAAAATCCTCCAGAAACTCGACATTGTATGTGAAGTTCGACGTGGATGACAATTTGTACATCGCCTGTAAGTGTTCTGGTCTAAAGGTCCCAATAGTGACCTTTTGCTCGCTGATGATGGTTCTAGTCGAGATATCTACATGATCTAGCACCCATCAGATCATATCATAGTAAGGAAGAAGACGTGGCCTAGCCGCTACTTTATGCATCTCTGCTTGGAAGATGATATTGTATTTGGTGGCCAAGTCATCCTTCTCATTATCACTGGAATCATCTAAATAGTTCACCAATTCGGACTGCAGAACCTCGGAGATGTATGACCAGGTTCTGACATAATCAACACTTCATGGTGAAGTATCAGAAACATTATCTGAGCCTTTCCCTAAACTCTCAACACTTGCCTTGGATGCTTTTCATGGGGCCATGACAAAGGATTCCGATTTCCTGTAATAAAAATATGTATACATACATAAATCAGCTTGTTGAGAAAAGCTTCTCTGCGCAAAATAGAAATGAGCTTTGTGACATTGAAAGAAAGAAATCTATATCTTCAACCATTTAAAACCTCGACGTCCTTATGAACAGAACGATCAAATCATTTTTAGAGATAGATTTAGCAATAAAAACCATATCCTTACTTGTCGCTTCGCCTCATTTCCAATTAATGCCATAAATTTCGACGGTTCGTGACACAAGTTGGTGCAAGGGACATTTAAATTTACCTCGTAGACTGTGCATATTAATATTTGTATTAAACACTGATTAAGCTGTCTTAGCTTCTTTAATTAGTTTTTCTTAAACTTTAATCAGCCTTTCGGTGTTCGTCGTATCGAGAGTTTTCACTCTAACCTTTCGAGCCCCTAAAACTCGAGATCACGATGACGCAATCTAGTTAAGCGAAAACGTAATCTAGATTAAGCGTTTGATTAATCATGTTTTAATTAATATCGCGACTTCGCGACTCGGGGCTTCGAAGGTATAGTTCCGGGGAGGAGCGTATGCCGAGTCGCGAAATTTCGAGATTGCGATGATGTGATCTTGTTAAGCCAAAAGGTAAACCGGATTAAGTGTTTAATTAATTTATATTTAAGTAATATCGTGACTTCGCGAATCGGGGTTTCAAAGGTATAGATTTTGGGAGAAGCGTATTTCGAGTCGCGAAATCCCGACAAAGTTTAACTATGGTTAAAAACTATTCACCCCTGACACTAACTCGGGTAACCTGTGCGAATGTATCGCGATTTCGCCTATCGGAATTATGAAGGTAAGACTTCTAGGGAGGGTGAACGCTGAGACGTGAAATATCGATAGCGCTTAAATAAGGTTTAAGGAACTTTACTCTCGACGCTAACCTAGGTAAGCTTTCAAGGTTATTTCGTGACTTTGCGCATCGGGGCTTAGAAACAGTGTGACTTGTAACTCCCGAAACGCGATATCCCGAGGTAAAGAAAAATGAAAAAGCTCGTTCATGGTTAAAAGGAAATAGTATTAGGAGTACAACGACCATCGCCACTTTGCATATCGGGACTACTGAAATTTTCAATGGGTAAAGGTCACGAAGTAAAAGACAACTTAAATGGCCAACCTTTGATTGTAAGAATTACACTTAAACTAGTCGAAAAAAGAAGCTCCAACATCTGGCATGTCCTATTTGTGACTATATTATTCACGTATCATTTCTATACTCCTAGGGTCAGTGGAAAGGAATTTAAATATCGTACTTCAAATTGCTCCATGTAGATGTTTGCTACTATTGGTGATACTGGGGAGCCTATTTATACAACATGAAATTGCTCATAGATATTTCCTTTGTAGCTAAAATATGTTGACTTAAGGCATATCTTAAAAAATTTAGCAGTTTTGATGTCTGTTATGTCTTATAGGACATTAATGGCATGGTATACTAGGACCTTTGTGTAGTGAGACACAATGTCAAAGATTACTAGAATTTCATCATTTTTTTATTTTGAATTTTGATACATTTTACAAAGGATGATGATTCCTTTAAAAAGAGTTTGTAAGGGAGGATAATGAGTAACTTAACATGACATTTTTACAAAGAGTAAGTCAGTTATCGTATCATGTTTATAGATGGTATTAAGAGGAAACCATATTTATGAATATTGGGTGCACCATATATCCAAAAGGCATGATAACATTCTTTGGAGTGACCTTCTTATTAATTGAGCCATCAAGGGATGAATACTTGATCAGTGTGGACGCTACACATAATAGTTGTTCCCAAGGTCTTTATTGATTCCTATATAACTTCTACATGTGAGGTGCTCCATCAGTTTGTTATGGTAATATACTTCATCCATTATGATAGTAGTGTTTACCAAATGTAGATTTTAACCTTGTACAATTATTTACTACAAACAATTTTTCAGTAAAATAATAGAAAATATACAATGACAAATACACACATTACACAGATATTTTCCCCTGGAAAGCCAAATCGAGAAAATAAACATATTCTATATTCATTCATTTTGATACATTGTTTACAATACAATATACATATAGGAGCCAGTGGAATCCAAAACCATAACCCAATGAACTAGATTAGTCAACAAGCCTAATTCCTTAACCAGAAATAAAAAACCATCGGCACAAACCGTGTGCCGAAAAACCTCCCAACAATGGACATGAAAATCGAGGCGACACAAAAAATGAGGCAAAAAATATGACATGTTTCTCAAGGAAAAAAAATTCTCGGGGGCGTTCCCCCCAACCCCCGGAGGGGGGGGGGGGGGGGGGGAGGGTTGATGAACTCTCCCACACATTCGACGCAACATAGAAAACACTAGAGCTAGTCATGAAAATAATATGATGCATACCCAACATTCTCCCACTTGTTTTCTTTGCATACAAGGGGTTACAGGGTTACAGAGTCAACAATCTAGGGAAGCAATGCCCATGGATCCTCTACACCAAGAGAAATTCTCAGTGCTCACATATTTTGTTAATGAATCTGCAACATTCTTCAAAGTGTCTACCTTCATCAACAACAATTTATTTCTTCAACCATGTCTCTCACAAAGTGATATTGAATATCAATATGCTTTGTCTTTGAATGATAAGCCAGGTTCTTTGCTAGAAAAATTGCACTCTGATCGTCAGAATCTATCCTTACAACTTGTTGCACCAACCCAATACTTGAACACAATATTTGTAACGATACTGTTTCCTTACTTGCATGAGTGGTTGCCATGTGTTCAACTTCTATAGTTGAAAGTGCCACTACAACCTGTCTGTTTCTCATCCAACTGATTGCCCCTCCAAACAGGTTAAACACATACCCACTTGTAGATCTCCTACGATCCATATCTTCAGTCCAGTCTGCATCCACAAAGCATGTATGTCTAACACTATGTCCAATCCTGGTCTTCCTTGGTAGCACAATCCATAGCTAGCAGTGCCATGCAAATACTTGAAAACCCTTTTTACTGTTGTCCAATGCTCCTTCCCTGGTTTTGACACATACCTGCTCAAAACTCCCACTGCATGTGCAATGTCCGATCTAGTACAGACCATTGCATACATCAAACTGCCAACTACACTCACATATGGAACACAAGAGATGTCCTCCTCCTCTTCCCCTGTCTTGGGACACTGATCTGTAAATATCTTTATGGCAACAAGAATAAGGACCTTGACCAATTTAAATTCCTACATTTTACACCTCTGTAATATTGTCTCGACATATTTTCTCTGATTTAACTAGAGTTTCCTTTTTTTCTGATCTCTTTTAATTTCGATGCCCAAAATGAAATTTGCAACACTGAGATCCTTCATGTCAAATTTAGAGGACAATTGAGTTTTCACATCTTGGATAATCTCCTTGTTGTTTCCGATCAACAACATGTCATCCACATAAAGACCAAATAAATCAAATGATCACCAATTAATTTAAAATACACACAGTGATCCTCTTTGCTTCTTGTGAAGCCAAGTCCCATCATATAAGTATCAAACTTTTGATACCACATCCTTGGTGATTGTTTTAAACCATACATGGAATTTTTCAACTTGCATACCATCTCCTTCTTTTCCTTCACAACAAAACCTTTTGGCTGCTTCATATAGATTTCTTCTTCTAGATCCCCATGTAGGAAGGATGTCTTCACATCCATCTGTTCTACTTCAAAATAAAACGCAACAAAAACATATAGCATAAATATAATAGAAGTTAACTTGGCAACAAGAGAAAAAATCTCACCAAAATCAATTCCCTCAACCTAGGAATAACCCTTTTCTACTAACTGAGCTTTGTATTTCTCCACTTTGCCTTCTGCATTTAGCTTCTTTTTAAGTAACCATTTGTTGTCAATAGTATTTCTTCCAGTCGAAAACTCCACTAGATCCCAAGTCTCATTCTTATCCAAGGCTTCCATTTCTTCATCCATGGTCTTTTTCCAGAGTTTTCCATCCTCTGAATCTACTGCCTCCCTAACAGTTCTAGGATCATCATCAGTAATAAACAAAGAAAAATTTGAACGGAAATCAGATGGAGTATACCTTTCTGTTTTCCTTCTTTCCCGAACCGATCTCCTCAATACTAGAGTATAAGAATCTTATTCTTATGATTCACGTTCTTCTGTAGAGTCTGATTCATCATCCTTTAAATCAAACTCTATATTCTCTGGTTCTTCCTTACTTGGTAGGACATCATGTTTGACAACATATTTTATTTCTCTAAATACCACATCTCGGATATACATAACCTTCTTAGTTTATGGGTTCCAAAACTTATAAACTTTAAGACCATCTTTATACCCAATAAAGATACACTTTTCATCCTTCTTATCTAGCTTACTCTTGTTTTCCTTTGGAACATGAGCATAGGCCTCACATCCAAATACCTTGATATGTGTGAGGGAAGGCTTCTTATGATCCCATACCTCTTGTGGAATCTTTTCATCCAGTGCTTATGAGGTTGATCCATTGACCATGTAACATGCAATACCCACTACCTCTGCTCATAATTATTTCCCTAACCCAGCACCACTGAGCATGCACCTTGATTTTTCCATCAACGTCCTGCTCATCCTTTATGTAACTTCATTTTGTTGAGGTATGTATGGAGTAGTATTCTTCCTTGATATACCACACTTCTTACAAAATTCTTCAAATTCCTTCTTGCATAACACTCCACTATTATCTATCCTCAACACCTTAATTCTTTTCTCTGTTTGATTCTCAACAAGAGCCTTAAACTATTTAAACCTGTCATTCTTTTCTCTGTTTGATTCTCAACAAGAGCCTTAAACTATTTAAACCTGTCAAATACTTCAGATTTCTTCATGAGGAAATATGTCCAAGTATTCCTCGATAATTCATCTATAAATGAGACACAGTACACATATTTTCCCAATGATGGAACCGGCATAGGTCCAAACACATCACTGTGAACTAGCTGTAAAATTTATTTTTCCCTTGTTGCACTAGAGGGGAATCTTACCCGATTATGCTTCCCATATACATAATGTTGACAAAAATCAAAATCTAGAGAGCTTTTAGACATACCTTGAACCATAACTTTACCGTGTAGTAGTCGAAGACCCTTCTCTCCTATATTCCCCAGTCTTTGATGTCACAACATAACCTTTTCTCAAGAGATTGTAGGAGTTTTTTCTTCTTCAACTCCAATATCAGGAACAATGGAACTATTACACCCATCATTAATAGTGCTTCATTGCAGCTTATAAAAATTTCCAAACAAAAATCCCTTCAACAACACCATTTCTCCTTGAACCATCCTGTATGGAGTAGTCTTCTACCTTGCTATACCACTCTTCTTACATAATTCTTCAAATTCATTCTTGCAAAACTCTCCACCATTATCTATCCTCAACACCTTAATTATTTTCTCTGTTTGATTCTCAACAAGAGCCTTAAACTCTTTAAACCTATCAAAGACTTTGGATTTCTTCCCGAGGAAATATATCCAAGTATTCCTTGAGAAGTCATCTATAAATGAGACATAGTACACAGATTTTCCCAATGATGGAACTGACATAGGTCCAAACACACTGTGAACTAGCTGTAAAATTTCTTCTGCCTTCATTGCACCAGAGGGGAATCTTACCCGATTTTGCTTCCCATATACACAATGTTGACATAAATGAAATCCATAGAGTAGTTGGACATACATTCAACCATAACTTTATCATGTAGTAGTCGAAGACCCTTATCTCCTATATGCCCCAGTCTTTGATGCCACAATATAACCTTTTCTCGAGATACTGTAGGATTTTTTTCTTCTTCAACTCCAATATCGGGAACAATGAAACTATTACACCCATCACTAATATTGCTTCCTTGCAGCTTATACAGAGTTCCAAACCAAACTCCCTTCAACGACAACATTTCTCCTCGAACCATCTTGCAGGTTTCCTTTTCAAATGTTGTTTTTACCCCTGCATCGTCCATTTTTCTTATAGAAATCAAATTTCTGGCCAATCTTGGGATATGCAGAACACCAAGTAGTGTTCTAATCCTTTCATCTATGAGCGTCAACTTAAATTTTTCACGTCCTGTGATTCTAGTTGTCAAGTCATCACCGAGGAAAAAATTACCTCCATCATACCTTTCATATTCAAAGAACCACTCCCTTTGGGGAGTCATTTAAAAGGATGCACCTGATTCAAACAACCATGCCTCATGATATGCATGTGTGCTTGAAGAATCCAAGTACACATCCCCTCCTTCTTCCTTAGAGGTCTTTTCTTCTATAGAAGGAGTTTCTTCAGATCCCTTCTTTTTCTCAACTTTGGATCAACATTGTTTCTTGTATTTCCCTTCTTTTCCACATCTCCAACATACCTTTACAAAATTTTCAAGAGATTTAGATCTACCCTAACACTTATATCTCCCACTTGAGGACTTAGATCTATTTCTTTCCTGGGAGCATCCTCTTGCAAATAATGCATCTGTACTCTTTCCTTCCATGTTTTTCTTTCTCATCTCCTCTGACAACAAGGATGAGACCACTTCATCAAACTTCAAGGTAGTTGTATTAATACTTATGGACACAAGCATACTATCCCATGATTCTGGTAAAGAGCACAGTAAACCGATACACTTATCTTCATCTGAAATTTTAATCTCAAAATATACTAACTAACTTACCACAGAACTGAAGGTGTTCAAATGCTCTGCCACTGAGTCTCCATCTCTCATCCTCAACTTATACAACTTCTTTCTCAAAAATAATTTATTTACTAGAGACTTAGACTGATATAACTTCCCCAACTTATCTCGTAAATCCTTGGCTATAGATTCCTCTGACACATTCAGTAATACTGAATCTGAGAGACACAATCAGATTGTTCTCTTCGCCTTCTGATCCAAATTTTTCCAGTCATCTATTGAAGTTCTTGTAGGTGCAGTACCTAGATCCACTGCAATCCATTGATCTTTTTCCACCAACATATCTTCCATCTTGAGCTTCCACAACTCAAAACCTTTCCCATTAAACTTATCAATCTCCATTTTCGAACTTCTTGCCATTTCTCTTCACCTGAAGAATCAATATCACAGATGTTCCACTGTAACAAGGCTTATCATAGTCCCGAGCCAAACCCTTGACCACAAAGGCGTCCCCCTAAATCCAACAAAGCTCTGACACCAAATGAAGATTTTAACCTTGTATAATTATTTACTTCAAACATATTTTCAGTAAAAGAATAGAAAAGATACAATGGAAAATGCACACATTACACAGATATTTTTCCCCTGGAAACCCAAACTGGGAAAACCAACATATTATGTATTCATTAATTGTGATACATTGTTTACAATACAATATACATATAGGATCTAGTGACATCCAAAACCCTAATCCAATGACCTGGATTAGTCGACAACCCTAATTCCTTAACCAAAAATAGAAAACCATCGACAAAAACCATGTGCCAAAAAACCACCCAACAATGGACATGAAAAATGAGGCAAAAAATGCTACATGTTTCCCGACATCCCCCTGCAACCCCCAAAGGGGGGGCCTAGCACCCCCCCTCAAACCCCCCCTGCGCCTGACACAACGTAGCAGACATTGGAGCTAGTTGTGCAAAGAATATAACACATACACAACATTCCCATAGTTATCCTTGAGTACCTTCATGTATTTATTATTTCTCACATCCCATAGAGATTTCTCTCATCCTTAGACAAGTTTATTTTTGGTGTTTTAGAGGATCTTAGCACTACCATACATCCCTAGCTAATAACTTCAACATTTTCTATTTTTTTGGATATGAGGGAAGATTCAATGTTGAAAAAAAACTCTTACACAATTATCTTGTTTGGGACTACCATAGAAATCAACCCTTTCTCTAAATAATTGCATGCTAGTATGTCCAAAGTGACCTTTGATAAATTCACCATGGATCTCTACTTATTCTATGGCAATCTCACTGATCTACTACAATTCTTCTTTTGTTTTAGAAGTTCAAGTAGTACCTAGCACCTAATTCAAAGGAATTTCATGTTATACAATGCAACCCCTAACCTCAAAACTTGCATCACAAAGAATCCTTTAAAAAAATATAAAAGAAACAATCATTTATCACTGACAACAATCTCCAAGGATCAGAGAATATGAAGTGGAGGAATCTAAACCGCTGCTGGTGAATCATGGAAAAGAGGAACTATGGAAGTGGAACTGTGGTACTCTCATATGGCTGGAAAAATATTGCTGCAACTGCTGATGGAGTCATGGAAAAGTGTATAGTCGTCACCCGCTGCTAAACCTGATGGTACAATTCTAGTCATGCGAATGAATGTGTCGATGTCGATCATGAAGAGAAGTCATTGGATTACCGACCATTGATGAATGTCGTTAACCAATGCGAGGCAAAATCACCATTGATTTTAATGAGTGCCAAGGTACCCGAGTACATCCTGCAAAGTGCAAATGAATGAGCTGATGTCGAGCCACTTGCAAGATCTGACGATCAAGGGACAATAATGTATTCCCATGATTCTCATCGAGAGAACTTGCCATTAAGGCATGAAAGCCTCTAGGTACTCAAATGGACTCTAGTCTATATACCAGATAAGGTACTGAGGTCGATGGGGAAAGACTTGTTGAAAGGTGGGCCTTAGGGAATCCCACATCAGTCAACGCGAGTTTTTACAAAATGATTGGTAGGACTATAGATGAAAAGATCTCAGTAGCAACAGTATGTATGAAAAATAAATCAGGGTAATGTAGTCATCAAAAGGGAACTGGATAATTTTAATGACAAGGAAAACTGGAATGAAAAAGATAAAGAGATGTATGCGACTCAGAA
>JZKD02S1690888.1:82217-96383 GCA_000966675.3 Picea glauca
TAACCACCCAGTTTGAGAAGTCGGCCCTGCCAGTGAAGAGACACTTCACACGTGCCAAATTTGTATAAATAAGGAGGCTAGTGCCTCACTTAGACACACACCTCACTTGCTCATTGAAAGACAAGTTTCAGAATTGTAGTTGGAGAAGAGAGAGAGAGAGAGAGTGGCACATCTTTGGGAGAGGATCTTCTGTATTAGCTTGAGTTATCTCTTGGCATTGTATTGGCTATCTATAATAAGGAAGTTTTGTCGGGCTTTCTTCCCCTAGAGGGTTTCCCAGAATAAATGTTGTGTCTCTTGTGATTGTGTATTTCTCAGTGATCTTGTGTTATGCTATTGTTATCTATTGAAATGCAAAGAACTATAATAATGGCTTAAACATTAACACAAAATTGCCGAAGAGCCGAAATAGATCCTGGCTATTGGTAGCCAGGGGCTTATGTGTCAGTAGATCTGAGACTTCGGGGGAAAGTCACTTTGACAATTCGTTGACAGGCGTATGTGACACATCGTCAAGTGGAAGGTCAAATCTGGATTGGGTTTGTCTAAATAACCCAAGCCGTTTGAAATGAAATGACCTGACGGGTTTAATGGCTCCGTTGGCCAACTAAAATCCTAAAAATAATAAAAGAAATGAAAGTAATGTATAAAGCTATGATACTAAAAATATAATTTTAATAATTTATAAACGTCAAAATAGAAATATGTATATGTGCATATGGTTATGAACAATGTATATACAACTTGCAAGATTTACAGGATATCTTGGGCAATAGATGTTTTTGAAAGTGTTTATAAAGTAGATAAAGAAAGCGCATACATTTTTCTTTTTTCTTTTTAATATTTAAAATCTAAAACAAACACTAAAGAATACTAATAGAATATGATTGAAATAAGAACATATAAACAATCAAAATTGTTCCTATTTCATTGATAAATAATCTAGCTAAAGAACAATTAAACTGACCTGTAATTAATTAACTAAAATGAATTTGTCCTCCTGTGCAATTCCAATTCCTAGTTGTCCTGCTTATGAGGGAAACCTGTAATAAAACGACGTTGATACTCCTAGAACAAACTCAAAGGTGTTTTGGAACAAGAATGTAACAACAGACTGATAAATATAGAGATCTGGTGATCTTATAATGATGAATACTTATAATAAAGGAGACTTAATACAAAGCATTCATGTAATACATCATTCAATATCCAACATAAATCAACAATATTTAAATGAAATATTGATCACAGATGTAATATAGAACAACAAGTTACATACATAATTAAAGTGTTGCATAATATGAAATATCATACGATGATTGGACTAAAGCTGTATAAACGTAATAAAATTTCATAAGATAAAGGCAAAACATAATGGGTAAGCGCCACGCTGGTCTAAAGCCAAGTAGTGAACAACTTCTCCATATCAGTATTGAAAGTCATATGTGCATAATGTGAAAAAGTTGTCCTCGCTACTAAGAGTGACCAGTATTTAAACTAGTTCAGGATTCAAATGCTCTTATCATACAAGATAGAGTTGAATCCACAAAAATCAGATAATGTTACAAAAATAGTGAAACTAGAAACCACTGATGCATGAGTTGGTTTGTCAAAAATAAACCAAAGTTTTATAAACATAAAAAGACAGAAACTACTGAATAATTGAGCGTATGATTCAGGGCGTTTGCTCCATGCAATCAACATCATAATCATCCATTTCATGTAGATAATAAAATTGATTTGATATTCAAATAACAATACTAATTATTATTCAAAAGAGACTGGCTACAAAATCATAGATTCTGTAGCAAGCCTTATTATTAGCAAAATAAATCAAATTAAATTTCCCTATTTCGATTTTTCATAACAGAATAGAATAAAATAAAAATAAAATCATTTTACCATTAGAAATTAGCCAAAGAAGGATCTGACAATTCAAAATTTATAATAGCCTTGAAACTGGTTGTATTTTTAATGATTATGTTCCTAGCCCTCTTGAATCTTTTATTTTCCCTCTGTGTGTGTGCCTTCAAGTCTAGGTTCTCTCATTACAATAGAGCATTCTAAGAAACCAAGCGTTTAACTTGAGCCCGTAAGAGCGAAATATCTCTATAATAATGCTCTATCCAATCTAAGCAACTGTTGCAGTGCACAGGGGCAATGGTAGACTGACGTGGAATATAGTCGACAATGGGTACTTCATTTTTCCTTGTGGCTTATTCTAGGTCGTGACTAATACCTGCAAATCCTTCTCTGCCTCTGAGACATGGGGGTAACTTAGACACAAAGTCATACTGTTCAACTTGGGTAACAACCTCTTTCCCGGGACACTGATTTTTTGGGTCTTCACGAGCCAAGAAATTGTTTATCTCTCGATCTGAACACTGATCATCGATATCGATCATAGCGATCGAGCTCAGATGATTTCTCTTTCGATTTCTTAAGTTCCTACAAATCAATCGACCAACATTCTTATTCTTTAAATTTAAATCCGAGCTCTATTGTTTCTTTCCCTTACAGAATTTCTTCATAGTTTAGGTTTATCATTATTTTTCAAATTAGATTCGTTCATAGAAATAGGGTGATCTTTCCCTTTTAATTCGCCAATTACCTGTTCCAAAGATTTCCTGGGTGAAAACATACATGGAAATATATTATCCACAGGGGTTTCATCAATAATAGAAGTTGGTTCATTTAATTAGGAGCCATCAAGTAAATTGAATACCTGGCTCTTGGTCACTGCTCTGTCCAAATTAGGGTTTACAATTAGATGAGGGTTGACTGTATCGTCGACCTGGGTGAATCCATTTCAGCTCAGAAAACTTTCCCAATTGTCACCAATTCGTGACAGGTGAGAAACCAACAGTATCTTAATGAGCCCGTGGTGAAACAGACTCGACATAAAATTCATGCCCTCTCGTTTATAGTGTTTAGACATTTTGTAAAGGCTCATTAACAGGTAAAATGGCATGTTCAAATTGAACCCCGTGATAACATAAGCAACCGAATGTGGTACAGAAAAACCAACCCATACCGGCCTTCACATGTGATAAATTGTTTCAAAATTAAAAGGAGATTGTGCCATCTAGGTTTGAGAAAAGCAATGGGAATACCTTTTGGACACCAAGTGCATTTGCGGGAAACCATGAATAAAATCCATGGAACATCCTCCATTTTAGCGTTCTTAAACCACTTTTCACCTTTCAATGGGAGTCATGTCGCCCTGCTTATGAAATCTTCTATTATTTCAAACTGTACATCCCCGACCTTGGCCCTAAAACCGTCAAAAATCTATGCAAAGGCCTGTGCAACCAAAAGGTTGTAGCCTTCGAACTTCTTGAGGAACACATCCCACCCATGAGCCTTCAATTTGTCTATAGCTTCATCATGGGATAGAAGATCTTGGCAACCGTTCGGATCGATACGAACCACATGTGACATTGCCACTGGGAAAAGGATACAACATAAATAACAAAGGATAAGTTTGGGTTTCCAACAGACGAGCAACAGAAAGATGTCTATGTGAAATGTAATGGCACAAAAACTGCAAAGTTTGGGGATTGTCATAACTTGGAAAGAAGAGTTGGGGAAAACGAAAAAATAGGGAGCTCGTAAAACTATGAGCCAGTACCCACAATGAATGCCAAACCCTCCATAGTACAAAACCCCAATTCACATAATGAATGATCTCATTAATGCTCAAGCCAGCAAAGTGAATTGAAAACGTAGGTACAACATGCATGTACCAATTGACATGGATGTTGATATAACAGTTGAATTCATGAGAACTATATGAAATGTTAAACCAACGTTTTAGTGGGCTCGAACATTTCACAAATTATTTCAATGATCAACTATATAATCAATGCAGTCATGATATCCATAATACACAAATATTTTGATAGTGGATTAATCAATAAGTTCATAAGACTTGAATTTTAACCATATATGGGTGCTTTCAAAGTGATGTTTCTAAGGTAAAAGATATGAAACCAAACCCAAGTTTTATATTTAAATTCATGCTTACAGTGATGAATTTAAATCAAAACAAATGAAAATGTAAACAAAAAAACTCAATAAGATAAGCTTAACCCAATCATCGCCTCGAAACTTAGAAACATAAATATTTACAAATGAAAGGTGATGGCAGCTACAGAAAGACATAATCTCTTTGTGGGAACTTTGATTGTAATAAGAATAAAAAATTATTGGTGGATGCCAATAGGATTTTAGTGAGGGGTTGAAACTCCCAAAGCCCGAAGAGTCAAAGTGAACCACAATCGTCGATCCGTGAGGAACACGTGTTGACAGATCGTCGTCTTCGGGTGAAAGAACTCCGAGAGAAAGAGAATACTGAGAGTTGAAACTCCCGAAGCCCGAAGAGTCGAAGTGAACCACAACCATCAATTTTTGAGGGACACGCGTTGACAAATCATTGTCTTCAGGTGAAAGCACTTCGGTAGAAAATGAAGACTGAGAGTTGAAACTCTCAAAGCCCAAAGAGCGAAGGGAACCACAGTCGTCGATCTGTGAGGGACACGTGTTGACCGATCGTCGACTTCGGGTGGAAGTACTATGGAGGAAGAAAGAGTTGATATTTGAATCTCCCAAAGATCGAAGGGAGAAATCAATCGTAGTTGTCGGTTTGGAAAGAGGGAACGGGTCGATAGATCATGGAGATATGGGAGTACGTGCGAAAGGAGGAAAGGGGTCATTGACTGATAGTTGACAAAGGCAAAGAGAGGACAGATCTCATCCATTGATCTAGAGGTAATGCCTGAGATCACAAGATCGACGGTCACGCTTAATTGCGGGGACAAAAAGTGATCTGGTTTTAAAATTCTTAGAGCGGGCCGCAATTGGAACCACGATATTGCCAAAGGGATACGTGGCAGTGGATAGTGAATTGCGGGGAGAAAAGCAGTGTGGCCCCAAACCACTCTAGATAGCTCCACAATCACGTGATTGCATGATGCCATAGCCCAAGGTCACATATGGGAAAGGGATAACGGAAGAGGAGCTAGCGCCTGAAACTCGATAGTTTAGTAGCGTGAAGGAAGAGGTTGCAGGTGTCCTAGAACCTATACCAAAATACTGAAAGGGAATGTATTTAGTCACAAGTGAGACCATTAAGGTTTCATAGAGCCGATTCGGCTCAGAGAATTGAATATCCTTGACCAGGAGGTCGAGCAGCCTCGAGGAGAGAAGGGGGGTCTGCATCAAGTGGTATCAGAGATTGAATTTGTCTTTGGGTAGCAAAAGAGAGCTCAAAGTTGTAATCTATGTGTGAGAAACAATCAACACATTTCCACTAAGGAGACGTGTGGAGCCACACATATCCAATCGTGATGTAGAAAGGGAAATGAGAGAGATTTGTGCAAGATTAGAGGCGATGGAGGCAATGCAGAGGAGAGAACCTGACGCTGGGGATGTCAGTGAGGCAGAAAGTGAAGAAATAGAAGGTGAAGAAGCTGCAAGGGAAAATGTTGCCGAAGAACGCTTACTGAGAGCAGTTGTTAAATTGGGAGATAGAGCCAAGGTAGACATCCCAATGTACGAAGGAAATTTGGATGTTGAAGAGTTGTTGGATTGGATAAGATCCATGGACAAATATTTCGACTATGAAGATTTTGATGAAGAGAAGAAGGTGAGACATGCTGTCACCAGGTTGAAAGGACATGCAACACTATGGTGGGATGAACTACAAGTTGAGAGGATAAGCAAAGGAAAACATAAGATAAAGAATTGGGACAGAATGGTACCCAAGCTGAAGGTTAAATTCATGCCCAAATATTTTTAGATAAATCTGTTCAGGAAGTTGCAGAACCAGAGATAGAAGGGTATGACAGTGAAATAACACATAGAGGAGTTCCACAAAATGAATATCAGTGCTAGACAAAGAGAGAAAGATGAAGAAAAGGTTGATAGATATATAAATGGCTTGAGATATGAAATCCATGATGAGATCAACATGATGTCAGTGAGGACAATAGAGGGTGCTTATCAGATTGCACTGAAAGTAGAGGAGAAGTTGGCCAGAAAGAAAATCCAGCGAGGTAGAGGTAGAAGCCCGAACAAAGGCAAGGGAGTTTCCCATGACAAGGCACATAAAACCAAAGACGAGATAGAGAAACCACACAGTCACTCAGAAAGAGGAGGAAGTTCTCGAGGAAGACAAAGTGGTGGAAGAAGTTCTTCTAGAGGAAGAGGAAGAAGCAGAAGAGGAGAAGTAAGGTGTTATGCCTGTGGAAAGACAAGACACATGTCTTGGGAATTTCCCAAGAAAAATAAATAAGGAGGAGGTGAAACTCACATTTCAGTAGCTCAGAAGCTGAATATTGAAGCAGAGGGAGAAAAAGATGGAAGATCTCTGATGCTGGGGAAGGTTCTCTTGAAGCTAGAACCAGAAGTTGAAAAACTAGTGTAGAGGAATAGTTTGTTTAGGACAACTTGCAAGACTAAAGACAGAGTATGAAAGGTGATAATTGAAAGTTGGAGCACTGATAACTTAGTATCCACAGAGATGGTGGAGAAATTAGAGCTGGAGACAACTGCACATCCAAATCCATATAAAGTCTCATGGTTGCAGAAAGGACACCAAGTAATGGTCACTAAACAATGCCTCGTTGAATTTAAAATAGGAGAATATATATATGAAATCATGTGTGATGTAATTCCCATGGATGTATGTCATGTTTTGTTGGGAAGACCGTGGTATTTTGACAAAAAATTCATTCATGATGGGAGAAAAAATACTTACACCTTGGAGAAGAATGGTAGGACACATATGTTATTGCCAATAGAGGAGAAGAAAGTAAAAGAAGAAGCTAGAACAAGCATACTTCTCATGAGTGGGAAGGAACTCCTGAGTGAGGTCAAGAAGGAATAAGAGATGCAGTTTGTTATGGTGATGAAACCCAGAGTTGTCCTTACAAGTACTTCTATGGATGATTTGTCTGAAGAAGTTCAGGAGCTGCTGGAGAATTTTTCTTACATAGTAGTGGATGAGTTGCCTAACTCATTACCACCCATCAGAAGTATCAACCATCATATTGAATTGATACTAGGAGAAAGTATACCAAACAAAGCAACGCACATATTGACACCTCAAGAGAATGAGGAGGTAAGGAGACAAGTCCATGAATTATTAGACAAGGGTTTGGTCAGAGAAAGATTGAGTCCATGCGCAGTACCAACTGTGTTCATTCCAAAGAAGGATGGGGGATGGAGAATGTGTATAGACTCAAGAGCCATAAACAAGATCACCATCAGGTATAGATTTCCTTTGCCAAGACTGGATGACTTAATGGATTGTTTAAGTGGAGCAAATTTCTTTTCTAAGATAGATTTTAAAATTGGATATCACCAGATAAGGATGAGAGGAGGTGATGAATGGAAGACAACCTTTAAGACAAATGAAGGGTTGTATCAGTGGCTTGTTATTCCATTTGGCTTAACAAATNGATATCTTGGGCAATAGATGTTTTTGAAAGTGTTTATAAAGTAGATAAAGAAAGCGCATACATTTTTCTTTTTTCTTTTTAATATTTAAAATCTAAAACAAACACTAAAGAATACTAATAGAATATGATTGAAATAAGAACATATAAACAATCAAAATTGTTCCTATTTCATTGATAAATAATCTAGCTAAAGAACAATTAAACTGACCTGTAATTAATTAACTAAAATGAATTTGTCCTCCTGTGCAATTCCAATTCCTAGTTGTCCTGCTTATGAGGGAAACCTGTAATAAAACGACGTTGATACTCCTAGAACAAACTCAAAGGTGTTTTGGAACAAGAATGTAACAACAGACTGATAAATATAGAGATCTGGTGATCTTATAATGATGAATACTTATAATAAAGGAGACTTAATACAAAGCATTCATGTAATACATCATTCAATATCCAACATAAATCAACAATATTTAAATGAAATATTGATCACAGATGTAATATAGAACAACAAGTTACATACATAATTAAAGTGTTGCATAATATGAAATATCATACGATGATTGGACTAAAGCTGTATAAACGTAATAAAATTTCATAAGATAAAGGCAAAACATAATGGGTAAGCGCCACGCTGGTCTAAAGCCAAGTAGTGAACAACTTCTCCATATCAGTATTGAAAGTCATATGTGCATAATGTGAAAAAGTTGTCCTCGCTACTAAGAGTGACCAGTATTTAAACTAGTTCAGGATTCAAATGCTCTTATCATACAAGATAGAGTTGAATCCACAAAAATCAGATAATGTTACAAAAATAGTGAAACTAGAAACCACTGATGCATGAGTTGGTTTGTCAAAAATAAACCAAAGTTTTATAAACATAAAAAGACAGAAACTACTGAATAATTGAGCGTATGATTCAGGGCGTTTGCTCCATGCAATCAACATCATAATCATCCATTTCATGTAGATAATAAAATTGATTTGATATTCAAATAACAATACTAATTATTATTCAAAAGAGACTGGCTACAAAATCATAGATTCTGTAGCAAGCCTTATTATTAGCAAAATAAATCAAATTAAATTTCCCTATTTCGATTTTTCATAACAGAATAGAATAAAATAAAAATAAAATCATTTTACCATTAGAAATTAGCCAAAGAAGGATCTGACAATTCAAAATTTATAATAGCCTTGAAACTGGTTGTATTTTTAATGATTATGTTCCTAGCCCTCTTGAATCTTTTATTTTCCCTCTGTGTGTGTGCCTTCAAGTCTAGGTTCTCTCATTACAATAGAGCATTCTAAGAAACCAAGCGTTTAACTTGAGCCCGTAAGAGCGAAATATCTCTATAATAATGCTCTATCCAATCTAAGCAACTGTTGCAGTGCACAGGGGCAATGGTAGACTGACGTGGAATATAGTCGACAATGGGTACTTCATTTTTCCTTGTGGCTTATTCTAGGTCGTGACTAATACCTGCAAATCCTTCTCTGCCTCTGAGACATGGGGGTAACTTAGACACAAAGTCATACTGTTCAACTTGGGTAACAACCTCTTTCCCGGGACACTGATTTTTTGGGTCTTCACGAGCCAAGAAATTGTTTATCTCTCGATCTGAACACTGATCATCGATATCGATCATAGCGATCGAGCTCAGATGATTTCTCTTTCGATTTCTTAAGTTCCTACAAATCAATCGACCAACATTCTTATTCTTTAAATTTAAATCCGAGCTCTATTGTTTCTTTCCCTTACAGAATTTCTTCATAGTTTAGGTTTATCATTATTTTTCAAATTAGATTCGTTCATAGAAATAGGGTGATCTTTCCCTTTTAATTCGCCAATTACCTGTTCCAAAGATTTCCTGGGTGAAAACATACATGGAAATATATTATCCACAGGGGTTTCATCAATAATAGAAGTTGGTTCATTTAATTAGGAGCCATCAAGTAAATTGAATACCTGGCTCTTGGTCACTGCTCTGTCCAAATTAGGGTTTACAATTAGATGAGGGTTGACTGTATCGTCGACCTGGGTGAATCCATTTCAGCTCAGAAAACTTTCCCAATTGTCACCAATTCGTGACAGGTGAGAAACCAACAGTATCTTAATGAGCCCGTGGTGAAACAGACTCGACATAAAATTCATGCCCTCTCGTTTATAGTGTTTAGACATTTTGTAAAGGCTCATTAACAGGTAAAATGGCATGTTCAAATTGAACCCCGTGATAACATAAGCAACCGAATGTGGTACAGAAAAACCAACCCATACCGGCCTTCACATGTGATAAATTGTTTCAAAATTAAAAGGAGATTGTGCCATCTAGGTTTGAGAAAAGCAATGGGAATACCTTTTGGACACCAAGTGCATTTGCGGGAAACCATGAATAAAATCCATGGAACATCCTCCATTTTAGCGTTCTTAAACCACTTTTCACCTTTCAATGGGAGTCATGTCGCCCTGCTTATGAAATCTTCTATTATTTCAAACTGTACATCCCCGACCTTGGCCCTAAAACCGTCAAAAATCTATGCAAAGGCCTGTGCAACCAAAAGGTTGTAGCCTTCGAACTTCTTGAGGAACACATCCCACCCATGAGCCTTCAATTTGTCTATAGCTTCATCATGGGATAGAAGATCTTGGCAACCGTTCGGATCGATACGAACCACATGTGACATTGCCACTGGGAAAAGGATACAACATAAATAACAAAGGATAAGTTTGGGTTTCCAACAGACGAGCAACAGAAAGATGTCTATGTGAAATGTAATGGCACAAAAACTGCAAAGTTTGGGGATTGTCATAACTTGGAAAGAAGAGTTGGGGAAAACGAAAAAATAGGGAGCTCGTAAAACTATGAGCCAGTACCCACAATGAATGCCAAACCCTCCATAGTACAAAACCCCAATTCACATAATGAATGATCTCATTAATGCTCAAGCCAGCAAAGTGAATTGAAAACGTAGGTACAACATGCATGTACCAATTGACATGGATGTTGATATAACAGTTGAATTCATGAGAACTATATGAAATGTTAAACCAACGTTTTAGTGGGCTCGAACATTTCACAAATTATTTCAATGATCAACTATATAATCAATGCAGTCATGATATCCATAATACACAAATATTTTGATAGTGGATTAATCAATAAGTTCATAAGACTTGAATTTTAACCATATATGGGTGCTTTCAAAGTGATGTTTCTAAGGTAAAAGATATGAAACCAAACCCAAGTTTTATATTTAAATTCATGCTTACAGTGATGAATTTAAATCAAAACAAACGAAAATGTAAACAAAAAAACTCAATAAGATAAGATTAACCCAATCATCGCCTCGAAACTCAGAAACATAAATATTTACAAATGAAAGGTGATGGCAGCTACAGAAAGACATAATCTCTTTGTGGGAACTTTGATTGTAATAAGAATAAAAAATTATTGGTGGCTGCCAATAGGATTTCAGTGAGGGGTTGAAACTCCCAAAGCCCGAAGAGTCAAAGTGAACCACAATCGTCGATCTGTGAGGAACACGTGTCGACAGATCGTCGTCTTTGGGTGAAAGCACTCCGAGAGAAAGAGAAGACTGAGAGTTGAAACTCCCGAAGCCCGAAGAGTCGAAGTGAACCACAACCATCAATTTTTGAGGGACACGCGTTGACAGATCATTGTCTTCAGGTGAAAGCACTTCGGTAGAAAATGAAGACTGAGAGTTGAAACTCTCAAAGACCAAAGAGCGAAGGGAACCACAATCGTCGATCTGTGAGGGACATGCATTGACCGATCGTCGACTTCGGGTGGAAGTACTACGGAGGAAGAAAGAGTTGATATTTGAAACTCCCAAAGCTCGAAGGGAGAAATCAATCATAGTCGTCGGTTTGGAAAGAGGGCACGGGTCGATAGATCATGGAGATATGGGAGTACGTGCGAAAGGAGGAAAGGGGTCATTGACTGATAGCTGACCAAGGCAAAGAGGGGACAGAGCTCATCCGTTGATCTAGAGGTAATTCCTGAGATCACAAGATCGACGGGCCTGCTGAATTGCGGGGACAACAAGTGAACTGGTTTTAAAATTCTTAGAGCGGGCTGCAATTGGAACCACGATATTGCCAAAGGGATACGTGGCAGTGGATAGTGAATTGCGGGGAGAAAAGCGGTGTGGCCCCAAACCACTCTATATAGCTCTGCAATCACGTGATTACATGATGCCATAGCCCAAGGTCACATATGGGAAAGGGATAACGAAAGAGGAGCTAGCGCCTGAAACTTGATAGTTCATTAGCATGAAGGAAGAGGTTGTGGGTGTCCTAGAACCTATACCAAAAGACTGAAATGGAATGTATTTAGTCACAAGTGAGACCATTAAGGTTTCATAGAGCCGATTCGGCTCAGAGAATTGAATATCCTTGACCGGGAGGTCGAGCAGCCTCGAGGAGAGAAGGGGGGTCTGCATCAAGTGGTATCAGAGATTGAATTTGTCTTTAGGTAGCAAAAGAGAACTCAAAGTTGTAATCTATGTGTGAGAAACAATCAACACATTTCCACTAAGGAGATGTGTGGAGCCACCCATAGCCAATCGTGATGTAGAAAGAGAAATGAGAGAGATTTGTGTAAGATTAGAGGCGATGGAGGCAACGCAGAGGAGAGCACCTGACGCTGGGGACGTCAGTGAGGCAGAAAGTGAAGAAATAGAAGTTGAAGAAGATGCAGGGGAAAATGTTTCCGAAGAACACTTACTGAGAGCAGTTGTTAAATTGGGAGATATAGCCAAGGTAGACATCCCAATGTACGAAGGAAATTTGGATGTTGAAGAGTTGCTGGATTGGATAAGATCCATGGACAAATATTTCGACTATGAAGATGTCAATGAGGAGAAGAAGGTGAGACATGTTGTCACCAGGTTGAAAGGACATGCAACATTATGGTGGGATGAACTACAAGCTGAGAGGAGAAGCAAAGGAAAACATAAGATAAAGAATTGGGACAGAATGGTACCCAAGCTGAAGGTTAAATTCATGCCCGGATATTTTTAGATAAATTTGTTCAGGAAGTTGCAGAACTAGAGATAGAAGGCTATGACAGTGAAATAACACATAGAGGAGTTCCACAAACTGAATATCAGTGCTAGACAAAGAGAGAAAGATGAAGAAAAGGTTGCTAGATATATAAATGGCTTGAGATATGAAATCCATGATGAGATCAACATGATGTCAGTGAGGACAATAGAGGGTGCTTATCAAATTGCACTGAAAGCAGAGGAGAAGTTGGCCAGAAATAAAATCCAACGAGGCAGAGGTAGAAGCCCAAACAAAGGCAAGGGAGTTTCCCATGACAAGGCACATAAAACCAAAGACGAGACAGAGAAACCACACAGTCACTCAGAAAGAGGAGGAAGTTCTCGAGGAAGACAAAGTGGTGGAAGAAGTTCTTCTAGAGGAAGAGGAAGAAGCAGAAGAGGAGAAGTAAGGTGTTATGCCTGTGGAAAGACAAGACACATGTCTTGGGAATTTCCCAAGAAAAATAAATAAGGAGGAGGTGAAACTCACATTTCAGTAGCTCAGAAGCTGAATATTGAAGCAGAGGGAGAAAAAGATGGAAGATCTCTGATGCTGGGGAAGGTTCTCTTGAAGCTAGAACCAGAAGTTGAAAAACTAGTGTAGAGGAATAGTTTGTTTAGGACAACTTGCAAGACTAAAGACAGAGTATGAAAGGTGATAATTGAAAGTTGGAGCACTGATAACTTAGTATCCACAGAGATGGTGGAGAAATTAGAGCTGGAGACAACTGCACATCCAAATCCATATAAAGTCTCATGGTTGCAGAAAGGACACCAAGTAATGGTCACTAAACAATGCCTCGTTGAATTTAAAATAGGAGAATATATATATGAAATCATGTGTGATGTAATTCCCATGGATGTATGTCATGTTTTGTTGGGAAGACCGTGGTATTTTGACAAAAAATTCATTCATGATGGGAGAAAAAATACTTACACCTTGGAGAAGAATGGTAGGACACATATGTTATTGCCAATAGAGGAGAAGAAAGTAAAAGAAGAAGCTAGAACAAGCATACTTCTCATGAGTGGGAAGGAACTCCTGAGTGAGGTCAAGAAGGAATAAGAGATGCAGTTTGTTATGGTGATGAAACCCAGAGTTGTCCTTACAAGTACTTCTATGGATGATTTGTCTGAAGAAGTTCAGGAGCTGCTGGAGAATTTTTCTTACATAGTAGTGGATGAGTTGCCTAACTCATTACCACCCATCAGAAGTATCAACCATCATATTGAATTGATACTAGGAGAAAGTATACCAAACAAAGCAACGCACATATTGACACCTCAAGAGAATGAGGAGGTAAGGAGACAAGTCCATGAATTATTAGACAAGGGTTTGGTCAGAGAAAGATTGAGTCCATGCGCAGTACCAACTGTGTTCATTCCAAAGAAGGATGGGGGATGGAGAATGTGTATAGACTCAAGAGCCATAAACAAGATCACCATCAGGTATAGATTTCCTTTGCCAAGACTGGATGACTTAATGGATTGTTTAAGTGGAGCAAATTTCTTTTCTAAGATAGATTTTAAAATTGGATATCACCAGATAAGGATGAGAGGAGGTGATGAATGGAAGACAACCTTTAAGACAAATGAAGGGTTGTATCAGTGGCTTGTTATTCCATTTGGCTTAACAAAT
>JZKD02S1690899.1:82466-97485 GCA_000966675.3 Picea glauca
AGAGCTTCAGACTATCAATTGATTGCATGACACTTATACAAGATGGGTGCAGACAACATTTTGAGAATATGTGTACTAGAACATGAGAGGCCTTGGACCGTAGAAGAGAATCATGAGGAGATAGCTGGAGGAAATTATGTAGGAAAAGATACCGCATAGAAGGTATTACACGCAGGACTATGATGGCCGACCATCCACAAAGATGCAAAGGACTAATTCCATAAATGTGATGTATGTCAGAGGGTTGGAAAAAAAAATAGACAGGACAAGATGCCCCTGAGACCACAAATAACCTTACAAGTATTAGAAAAATGGGAAATATATTTTGTGGGACCAATTAATCCACCAACAAATAGGTCAGGATCAAGGTATATCATTACTGCAACAAAGTAATTAACAAGATGGGAAGAAGCAACACCAATATAATATTGCAACTCATAGACAACAACACACTTCCTGTTTGAGCAAGTGATCACTAGATTTGGATGACCAAGGATTTTGATGAGTGCTAAGGAAATCACTTCATCAATAGTACCATCAAGTCTATGACTGAGGAGTTTGAAGTGTATCATCAAAATAGTACACCATATCACCCTCAAGAAAATGGAATAGTGGAAGCCTTTAATAAGATCCTAGAGATTTCTTTGACAAAAATCTGCAATGTCAACAGGGATGATTGGGATCTGAAGATACCAACAATATTATGGGCATATATAACTACATGCAAAAAATTGACAGGACAAACACCGTTCAGGTTGGTATGTGGGAAAGAAGCAGTGGTGCCAGTAGAATTTTTCCTACCTAGCCTGCATGTAGCAACAATCACCAACATGTCAGAATGAGGCACAATGCAAGAAAGGCTAAGTCAACTGATGGAGATGGCAGAAGATAGGATTCTAGATAATTTCACCAAGAAGTACATAAAGAAAGGGACAAATCTTGGCATGACAGACATATTCAAAGGAAGAGTTTTAAGGAAGGAGACCTAGTCTTGGTGTATGACAGTAAATTTCTTCAGCAGCCGGGAAAATTCAGAATGCATTGGTTGGGACCATATGAAGTAAAGACTGTCACAGATGGGGGCACCGTATATATGAAATATGAGGAGGTACATAAGTCAAAGGAAGGATCAATGGGAGTCGACTGAAGTTGTATAGGGACAATCTACCTCCTAGTAATTAGGAAGTTACTGCGCATTAAAAAAAGAAAAGAAAAAAAGGGATGAAAATAAGAACAATTCAACACATATGGAGGGCCTTGACAGAATAGGACTGGGAAGACAGAACAAGGTGGTGGAAGAAAAGACAGTGATTGAAAACACTGCTCACAGAAGAGAAGTCAACGGGTAAAAAGGTACAACGTGCAAGAAACACAACAAAAAGTGAAAAATGACAAAGAACCAGATGAAACACACGGAGTAGAACTTGGGTGCCACAAATCAAAACAAATGAGATGCCCACAGTGGTGGATGTGGAATAAATACACACATTAAAGTACGATAAGATCACATTGCATGTGGAAGAGGAGAAAGAACCTGCATAGGAGCCAGAGCAACCAGAAGAGAACGTTGAACGGATGGAATCCGACGCATCCAGGGTAAAAGGGCCGCAAGAAGAAGAACCAGCCATGGGTTCCACGCAATAGGGCCTAGAGTCAGAACCAAAGCATGAAACAGAGAAAGAGGTTGTACCAGAGGGTGGGGTAACATCCCCACAAGGGAAGAAGAAGGCGTGAGAAGAGAGTAGTGCACAGGGCGTACAATGCGTCCAGGTGGAATTGGATATAGTGATGCCAAAAATCCCCAAGGGAGTGAAGACCAAAGATAACGTGGTAGGAGGAGTCGAGGGCCACATATATTATGAACATGATGTCTATAATGCCATAAATTTCCTAGATTTAGCAACACATAGCTACCTAGAGAGCAGAGGAGAAGGCCTATCAGGTGTGCCACTGTTGGATCTTGCACAATGGATCTTGGGACTGTACAACAATGACATCATGAACTTGTTAGACATACCGCACTTCGGGAGTGGGAAACTCATAAATGGATGTGTCAAAAATTTGTTAGCAAGGGTGCACAGAGGAATCTTATGGATGGATATGCCAGTGCCGATCAATGTTGACCTCATTGTAGCGATTACAGGGCTACCCACAGATGGGGAAAAACTGGAACAATACCTCGAAGAAAAAACTAAGTCGAAAACCATTTTAGATGAGATCAAAGTGAAGTATGGTGCATAAAGGGGTAACAAAGGTATCAAGATGAACAACATCAACGATCCTATGACATTATTTGCAAGAATATTTCTAGGTTGAAAACTAATGCGCAAGTGCCGAAAATAAGAAGTGCCCACATGAGTAGTAGTAGCTGTGACATAGTGCGGAAAGGGGAGATCGATGAGCTGGGCCCATTAGCTATTAAACTCGTTCCTTGAATACTGTACTGATGCACAAGACTGGGGCTCTGAGTTCCACTATTCATGGTTACTCATCCTCGTTGCACTGGTGGGGTGGAAGGAACCTACATACACTATGTTCTTGTCAAGGATAGGAAAATGTGGCGCAACATGTTACATGTCATTTTGAAGCACACTAGATCCCAGGAAAAAGAAATTCAACAATGATATGTTTTCTTAGTACTTAGCGAAGATCTAGGACAACTTGGAGGATACATGGAGGATCTCCCCAAAAACTGTTAAGGAGTTTGGACAAACAGTTAACTTCCAGGCATCACACCACAACATGTGGGTGCAAGCAAAGAAGGATCCAACTAAGGAGTGTTTGCAGTTGAAATACTGCGTGACGATGCATGAGATCCATATGGAGGTCCATGAATGGCCCAAGGAGTGGAGAGTGCCAACAATCCCAAAGACAATGCTAGGGGCACAAACAAGGACACAAGATAGAATAATCCCTGCACAACGGACATGCACAAATGGAACAAGCAAGAAAAGGAATGACACATAGGTCTAAGAAGGGGGAAGTGCTCCCACACAGAAGAAAAGTAGGACAAAGAAGAAGTCATATCATTGTGATACACAAGGACGATCACAAATAGTGCAGGCACCAGGAGGAGCGACAGAACATGTGTGCACAGAAGAAGTGAAGATGGAGGCACATGAAATAGATATGAAAACAAAAGTAGGGTAGGATAGAGCCACAGATACACAAATGCTAGAAACATCTGAGCCATCAAATGCCCAAAAGAAGAGAGAATCGGAGCAAGCAAGTGGCTCCAGGAAAAAGGCAAAGGCCCAAAAGAAACAAATGGAAACATGACTAACAACAGATGATGTTGAGCTAACAACCATGACAATAGAATAACAACTATCAAAAGTATGGGAAAATGTGGAGAATCACTGAGATTCAATTATGGAACAAGTACATGAGGTAAAAACAACGATGGAGAAGTTGATGATAATGGCAGAACAACAACAAAAGGAAAGAGAAGGAACACCTGTCAGAGAAACAATACAAATCATGGCATAGGGAAGTGCTAACTTTATCATAACACCAAATATGTTGTTCATCAAAGAAGAAACAATGTAGAAGCCCGTGAAGGATATAGATACGTTGGAGTTGGCATTTCCCAAGATTCCAACAAAGGCACTATATAAGTTATAGGTTAGCGTTGTGCAAGAGATTCAGTCTAGAGAAAGGTCTGATGCGACAAATCTAAAAATAATGCAAGAAGAAAATATGGTACTGAAGGAATCCACCAGCAACAAAGGGTAGAATAAAGAGATAGAGAAACAAAAAGTGGACAAGATGGAGACCCAAATAGAGGCAATCTTTCAAGCTATCTCATATGACACAGTATCATAGGAAGCATCTTTGGAGAAGAAGATAAAAAAGATAGCGCAGAATCTACAACAATATAAAGAGAAGATCAAGGAACTAGAGGAGTGCGCAATACCCACGACTCCCCCAATAGTCCAAGCACAAAGAGAGCAAGACGTGACAACCATTGTAGAAAAAATCATTGGAGAAGAGCAACCAACTATGGACCCAGTTATTAGAATATTGGAGCCTACAAGAGATTCAAGGAAAGGAAGATAAATTGCATGCAACCATGGAAGATGTTAAGGAATGACAGAGGACAATGTCACTTATAGAGAAGATTAAGATGACCATAGAAATGAAAAACCTTCAGGCAGAAGAAAAAGTTGTACATGCACAAAAAATTGAACGATAGGCTCAGTTGGAGCCCCTACAGGAAAAGGCAGAACAGTTGGTTGTGCAAATCGATGCATCGAAAGCATGATTTGAACATATAGGCTTGGAGGAGGGTGAGATCTTAAGACTGCCAGTCACTGTGCAGGTGGTCGAATCCATGACAACAAAGAGCATCCAGGCTCAAGAGCAATACTAACGGATAGTAGATAGGTATGAAGCACTGGCACAAGAAGTGGAAGATGCAGGAGTTAGGTAGTGACTCAAGATGAGTCACGATGTCAGTGTTGTGGGCCTGTTGGGCACAAGCCCAATTTGGGATAAAATCATGACGTAGGAGAAATGCAACTGGCAAGAAAAGCAACACGTGTAAGGTGGATGCGCATGCAGGAAAAGAAACACATGCAAGATAGGCGCGCATGCATAAGATGAAATCATGTGAGGCGTGCATGAAAGAATACCTAGCCATGTTAGGGTTAGGTTTTTAGTAAGAGAATGTAATGGCTGGTAAGCCAAAAACATGTATAAGTAGGTACCTAGGAGGTCTAGGGGGGGTTCGGAGTTGGTTGGATGCTAGTGTGTTCGAACATTGTTAGTAGTTGTTGTTGCTTAATGAGACTGTAATTATGATCTAGTTTTGTAAGTTTTTGAGCTGAGGAGAGGGATGGGGTTAGATATTGAGGGTTAGATTGTAGGATGAGGAGCCTTGTGTGATACAGTTCACCTCATTGTAAGATCTCGACCTGTTTTGATGGAGGATTGTAATGCGCAAGGCGTTGTATTTTTGGAACCATAATAATAAGAGAGCAGAGCAACCAAATCTTTGTGGACGTAGCCCAGGAGGGGTGAACCATGGTAGATCATGTGTTATGTAATTGAATTTTATGTATCTCTTTTGTTTTTGAGGATTAAATGATTAGATGTATGTATGAATGACTTAGTGGGTCTGATATTTTACATGCATGAGTAAGAATGACAAATTAATCAAGATAAGTTGAATGTTAGATTAAATAAATGAAGATAATAGATATAACTGCAGATCCCCACTCATTTCCTAGGCTGCAAGCACATGAGCATTGCAACCACCAATAGAACTATCTCGGGTGAGACTGCGCAGTGCAACCACTGTACTACATTGCCTTCTGGTTTACCAGAGGGGTCGATAGCTTTAAAGAGGTTTTGTTGGAAACTAAGAGGACATGAACCTGGGTCAACCCAAAAAGGGGAACACGAAGGAAGTGTAACCAACATCCCACATTCGTTACACTAAAAATAATTTATATCATATGTGTTATATATACACATTGTTGTTTTATATTTTTACATTGTGTGATATCTTGGACAGTATTCGTTAAAGGATTTGGAGAAAGATACAAGGGAGAAACATCAAGAAGACATCCGAGGATAATCTAACATTTCAAAGGTTAGTTATTTTTTAAATTCTTACCATTTACCAACGCAACAATTATAAGATTATCTTTGAATCACACAATATTTTTTCATGCGAAAATTTAAAAACCTTAAATTTGTTTAGATGTTTTCTATTTTTTTCTAAAACATACCTGACATTTTTAAAAAATTGAGACTTTTTTCAAAAACATTTAACAAAATCCTTAATATTTTTTGAAAATAAAAAAGGAAAAAAAGTCAAATTTAGGTATAGTTTTGTAAAATAATTTAGCTTTTTTATTGTTTTTTGCTTAATTTTTTTTAGTTTTGGACCATGGTTGTTACCAAGCAATGTTCGGGGATTTGTCGTTGTTATGAGGAAATTATCTCTATGTCAAGGGGTAAACCACAATAGATGGAAATGACTGCATTAATCAACTCTAATCCCAGGTATTCCATATAAACAAATATGCTAACAAGGCAAGATAAGGAGCCTACCTCGTCTAGACATTCGATGAATTCCAATGTTGAGCACTTGACTAAAATAAATACACTTGCAACTTGTCCTCAACAACCAAGAAACGAAAGCGTATGGTGATAATACGCCCATGGAATAACAATTCAATTATTTGCAAGATATTAATTGGACAAGAAAATAGTATTTCTATTAAAATGTAATCAACATAAGTGAATGAATTATAAACTTTCGTGTTGGCACGGTTCAGAACCGAGAAACCAAGTCCCTTCCAGCTGGGCCTCCACCACTTCAATCCTCCACCAAAGACAAGCTCATGTAAGAGAGACAATGAGGTTCTCAATCAAGTAGGGAAGAGCTTGGGGGCATACACCCATTTTCCCCTCTAAATCCCCTCGCCAAAAAAAAAAAAATCCCCCCCCCAAAAACAAATTTCCCCAAAATTTCACCCCAAAATATTCCCTCCAAAATTTCCCCCTCAAATTTTTCCCTCCAAAATTCCTCGCATTTTTTTTTTCCCGTTTATTTCCCCTTAAATATTAAAAACAACTTTTACTCCTTTATTTTGTTATTTACATGTTAAATTCAATATTTATCATGTTTATTTATTTATCCCACATTTATTAAACATATTGATGATCCATATAATTTTAGGTATATATGTAGACAATATACCTAATTTTTATTTATCCCATGTTGGGCGTAGGCCTAGTTTGGGAGAAAAACACGATGTAGGAGAAATACAACTAGCAGGAAAAGAAGCATGTGTAAGGCGGACACACATGCAAGAAAAGAATCACGTGCAAGACAGATGCACATGTAGGAGTGGAAAGCATGCGAGGCATGCATGCAAGAAGACCTATCCATGTTAGGGTTAGGGTTTTGGTAAGAGAATGTAATGGATGGTAAAACAAAAACATGTATAAGTAGGTACCTAGGAGGTCTGGAGGGGGGGGGTTCGAAGTTGGTTGGATGCTAGTGTGTTTGAACATTGTTAGAAGTTGTTGTTGCTTAATGCGACTATAAGTTTGATCTAATTTTGTAAGTTGTTGAGTTGAGGAGAGGGATGGGGGTAGATCTTGAGGGTTAGATCGCAGGTTGAGGAGCTTCGTGTGATCTAGTTCACCTCATTGTAAGGTCTCAACCTATTTTGATGGAGGCTTGTAATGCGCACAATGATGTAGTTTCAGAACCATAATAATAAGAGAGCAGAGCAACCAAATCTTTGTGGACATATCCCAATAGGGGCGAGCCACGATAGATCATGTGTTATGTGATTGAATGTTATGTATCTCTTTTGTTGTTGAGGATTAGATGATTAGATGGATGTATGAATGACTTAGTGGGTTTGATATTTTACATTCATGATTAAGAATGACAGATTAATCAAGATAAGATGAATGCTAGATTAAATAAATGAAGATAACAGAGTTAACTGCAAATCCCCACTCATTTCCCAGGTTACAAGCACTTGAGCGTTGCAGCTACCAATAGAACTGTCTCGGGTGAGACTGCATAGTGAAACCACTGTAATGTGTTTCCTTCTGGTTTACCAGAGGTGCCGATAGATTTAAAGGGGTTTTGTTGGAAACTAGGAGGACTTGAACTTGGATCGACCTAAAAAGGGGAAAACGAAGAAAGTGTAACCAACAAATGGTTTCGTTGTCGGTTGGAAAAAGAATGGATTGAGTGAATGAGATCTGTTGAAGAATCAAGAGAAGAATGCCAGATCTGACGACAGAATGTTGAAAGAATGAGAAAATAAAAGGGGATGTTGAGACCATGCAATCCAACAAAGGTAGAGATAGAGAGTTGGTTGAAAACAAATGAGTTGGAATTTGCACAGAAATATAACAAAAACCTAAAGTTAACACCGCGCAGATATTTGGACAAGTACGCATTCAATGACTTACATGAAGTATTTTTCTGTGATTTTCCGCATGTGTTACATGAGTGGATATTTAGGTTGAAAGACAACCACTCTACAAATCAGATCAGAAATATAGAGTGGAATTCTGTGGAGATCATGTAGTTACAACAAGTTAATAATAAATTCACGCGCGCAGTAGATTTCTGGTTAGACAACATTGTTGTAGGATTTATCACAAAATTTGTAGTATATACTACAAAGTCTTACAATGCAACAGAGCAAGAATTCTCGAAGGGACCTCGAGGTAGGTATATCAGATCAATGTATACTTCCATTAATATGTTACTATATAACAAAGGTGTAATGACAATGGCTGCATAGAACTAAACTTCCCTGCATGCATTGGGGAAAGGGGGAAGCACTGACAAGAGACAAAGAAGTGGAGGAAGAGATGGATAAAGGAAAGAAGGAGGATTCCTTGGATCCAATCACAATGGAGGAAGACTAGATCAAGTAGATCATGGCGACAATTGGAAGAACGAGCAGTGGAGTACCCTAACAATACAAGATGAACAATAAGAAGAGAGCCATAGCCACGAGGGAAGGCTTGGAAAGTGATGAAGAAGAGGTAGAGGATCTCCCCGTTGTTGAGAATATTGAGGAAATATTGAGCGTGAACTATGAAAGGAAGGCAAGAGGTCCAAGGGAAGGAACAAAAGGAAACACTCCTATCCATATCAGTGTCAATGTCAAACCCATAAATCCATGTGCGAATAATACACCAATAATAACACCACCATTTAGACAACTGATTTTCAAGGGAAGAAAGACATCAGGGAGTACATCTAGTCAAGGAGAAACAACTGGAGGAGCCAATTCATGAAGTGGTAGTCAAGAGGTAGTAGTTCATCAGTCAGGATGGAAGGACATGATCCCACCATCAAGTTACCAGAGTTCAAGGGAGAGGCATCTGAAGACCCTGAGAAACTTTTGTTCATCTGTGAGAAGATATGGAAAGAAAAACAGATCATAGATGAGGATACAAAACTTTCACAACTCGCTATTATGCTAAGATATCACACACTAGAATGGTATATGAGCTTAGCTGTAAACAACCCACCGGTAACAAGAAGGATGATTGCATATATCAAGAAGTTGTTGATAAATGAATTCCATAAGCCTGGCTCAGAGGATTAATAAATGAACGAGATGATAGAGATCAAACATAAACCAGGAGAATCTATCTGGGAGATAGACCAGAGATTCAAATGATTGAAGGGAAATATAAAGTATGTCATGAAAGATATGCAGCATAAGCATATGTTTGTGAATTCACTACTCCCACACTTGAAATACCCTTTGAGATGGAAGGAGTTTCAAAATCAGGTAGAGGCTCTGCAAGCAACCTTACAACTAGAAGAGAGCCAATATTAGAAGACAAATACAACGATAGAGGAGCTCAAGGAGGACCTGAAGAATCTAACATTTCAACTAAACCAGAACAAGAGTAAGGAAAAAAGAGAAGTTGTTTGGTGTACCACATGTAGGACATAAGGACACCATAAGAATGAATGCCCAAAGTTTGCGCAGTACATGGAAACATGACTGTCAAACCCTTTGCCGATAGGAGGACTATGGTGTGAGATCTGTAAGACACATGGGCATGACCCATATCACTGTCCAATGATGCATAAATATCATACAATGCCTAAGATTTCATATTGAAACTTTTTCAGGTAAGTAGACCACGATGGAAAAGATTCCAGGACAATGGATCTAATGAGGGAAAAAAAATCAAACACCTATAGGGTGCATGCAGAAATGATGATAGGACAAGATGCAACATAGTTTAACCAAGTACCAGCCCCATATAACACTGCACAACAACAATATAACACTATGCAACAACTAGATAACAATGTGCAACCACAATATAACACCGTGCAACCATAGTATAATCCCATGAAATATAACCAGGTGCTATAGTACAACAATTCGATGCGCATAATGAAAAAGAGATATTCAAGCATGCTAATCAATAATTCTTGAAGCAATGCATTACATCTACATCAATGACACAACACACCCAGGATGAACCAACATACAATATGCCCTCGTCGTTGGATCACACTAATGAAGCACAACCCTTAGGCCAAGTAAGTACCATAAAGAATTTTCTGAAATCTTGTATTAAACTACTAAATGATCCATTATCTGTTAAAGTGTTACAAAATATGTTAGAAATATGTAACATAGATGTAGAGGGGAAGCTAGAGCATAAAACAATCAATCATCTGCATACAAGGAGGAGGACAAGCAGATGATTCAGACTGAATGCCAACATTGGAGATTTCAACATGGGGGATATCATACTAGATTTAGGCTCCGAAGTGAATGTAATACAGAAGAATACATGGCAATGTATGGGAGATCCCACATTAGGATATTCACCCATTCAAATGAAACTAGCAAATCAACACAAGGTTCTACCAATTGGGAGGCTAAAGGGTGTGATAATAGATCTGGATGGAGTGCGTAGTGAAGCCGTTCGAGGTAATATAAATAGTAGATGGCACAACACCTTATCCGACATTTCTTGGTTTCGATTGGGCATTTGATAATCAGGCCATAATTGATCTAAAGATGAGGAAGATGATATTTGAGTGAGGAGAGTACATATTCATTGCATCACTAGACCCATCAAAAGGAGAAAGGTTTGTAGAACCCACTTTATTAGACCTGGAGGAAATCAACCAGTAATACAGAACCACCGCGCGCTAAGAATATTATGTCAACCCAACTGTAGATGGAATACTTAGTTGGAGAAGCATCATATCATGCACTTCTGATTCAGATACAGGGTTGTGTTGATGGGTCTTAAATCCCTTGATTCAATAGCAGGAACAAAACCCACCACCGAGGCCCAATTAGACTTTGCATCATTTGAGATGGAATGGTTCTCCAGATCTTGTGATCTAGCCAATTTATCAATGGGCTTTGTGTTTTCTTATGAAGGTTCTCCCTTTAGGTAGGACCATTCTTTTCTGTATTTTCCCTTGAGTGGGACTAGTTTGAGAGATGCAAGCYGRCATAAGCCAACTTGACAAGTAAAAGGATTGAGTTTCAACTACTGGGAAGGGGMTGAGCTTGGGATAACCCGCTGCTCAAACATGCAGGTAGTGATTCTATGCCAAAGGGCCTAGTACTAATACATTAACCAAATGAACATCGAATTACTGTCTGAGAAAAACTAATTAGCAGAATGAAAACACATATGTAATCAAGATCATGGTAAGCAAAATAATTCATCTACCATAACATTCATCACATAACAACAAAACGATTTATCTTCATCATTAAGCAAAGAACATTAAAACATTGCACCAGATAACTTGACAACATAATCAATTGCTCTTACTCATTTACTGCATCATTCATGGAACAGTATAGGAAGTAATTCTTCTCTGACTCCAATCACATACATCTGATGAAAATAGCTTGTCTTTGGTCCAGAAGGACTTCTCAATTCATAGCAGTCTCAAAATAATTATCAACAACCCAAAAATAAATAGTTCTTACAACAACCATCGACCTCTGACTAATCGTTTGATGCCTTTATTTATAGCATAAAATTCAACTGAAATTAACGCCTAAATACAATTCAGACCAAACAAAAATAGCCACGTGGCGTGGTCATCCAATAGTTTCTTTAACAGTCCATCCAAGATATTTCTTGAAAAGGATGACTTCTTTCATACTCGGGCCAACTGATAAATAGATCTTCACAGGTTTGAGCCCATGGGACTCTGTGTTGTTCCATTAGGTCTACGTATACTCCTCTGATATCTACTACATGCGTTCAAAACTTTACCAAACTGGTGTTTAGTAGTTACAACATAGTCCGAGCTTTGATCGGGTATTTCACGAACAATTGTACTCATCCTAGCTTCACATCGACTATATTCTCACATTCTTCAGCCCACAACAAGTCTCACTTGGTGGGTGTCTTGAACACATTACTTGAGTTGATAACTGATCGGGGATGTCGCACTCGGAGAGCCTAGAAACCTTCATTGCACAGATGATTCATCTTCGGTGTTATTTTCGAATCCTTTGGCGAAACCATAGGATGAACTTTGTTTGGTAATTGGGGAGGTTTCTTTCCTGCAATTAAGACGACGGAGTTTAGTGATTTCAAAGAAATTTGTGATAAGACATAAAAAAATTGAAAAGACTAATACGTACCTGTGTAGCCCGCTAGTTTCAGTCATTTGATACTTACTTGATGTCAGTCACTCCTTCGAATGACTTGTGATGACCTGGCCGAAGCCATCGCTCCTTTGGTTAAAAGGAATTATGTCAGCGTATCATGGGGTGGAAAATCAAGTACAACATCATGAACATTTTATATAGTCATATTAATTATTTGACCTTTGGTGCCAAAAAGAGACGTCGAAGGCAAGCGTGCACATGTATACTCCCAAAGGGTTGGACAACATAAAAGGAAATCTGTTAAATTTTTCCAGAATCCGTATTATCAAGCATGTAAAACATCATTAGTTGAATAACGGAGGTTTGGGGCAAGGTCGGGAGGATCGTACCAGATGTTACTTGTAACTCCGTTCGACGACATTTACATGCTCTGGATTGCATCCATCGAACAACTATGGTCTGTCGAGTCTTTAATCACCATGTCGCAAGGTGCAAGTTTCTTATTGGCAGGCTCTGTTTCTCTCCTCTGTTTTTCTATAAATTCGGGGAGTTCTGGGGGAAAACTTACGCTCATGCCAAGATCATATTCTCTAGAGTTATCGTATAGCGAATTTGTCTTGGTGAAGTCCTGTGTAGATGTTCCCCATCCTCTGTAGATGCCTGAGTCGTCACACTATTGCATAATGGGATCCCCTTGCAATAGGGGGCGGGGTTTGTGGAGTAGTCGGAGTGTCAGGTCCAAGCCTCAGCATGCCTGGGATTCTTTTTTTGTTAGCCTCCCATGTTCTTGAAAGTCCAACAAGGGGTGCAGGTCTTGGCATGGAGACGGTGTCAGCATCTCCTACGAAGCTCGGGATGAAAAAGGATACATCTAACAGAGGTATGATGGGAATCTTGTTTCCTCAGAAGCCTGCGGGGAAGAGGGAGGCCCAAAAAGGGTACAAAAAAATGGGAGGAGGACCACCTCCTTGCCGAGCTAGGTGCATGTTCAGTCATTGAGGAGCCCATGAGGTTTACCCAATGGTTGGTGCCAGTTGGGACTACCGGTAGGGAAGGCAGGAGGGGAAAAAGAGGTGAAAGAGCACCAGGTTCTCCTGACGAGAGTTATTCTCAGCGGTTAGAATGGGATAAACTGATGATAGCCGAACTCTACCAAGAGAAAAGAGAGTTGCATCGTCAGTTAGCAGTGAAATATCAGGAGATACCGTCATCATCGGGTCACGTAGGAAGCACGGTTTGGCTACAGAGGCGGCTTTGGGAAGCACAAGATACAATTGTGCAACTGTGCAAGGTGCAACAGACGATGAGAGAGAAGAAAACAATGAAAGGTGTAAGTAGTAACCTAGGGAAAGGCATAGTGGGTGATCTTGTGCCTTGCACTTCTCCTGAGTGATGCTTACACAAAATCCCCTTTTTCTCTTCTGTTGTAAAGAAATTCATCTTTTTTACTGCCACCAGGCTGGTTGGTCATGGTGTTGACATGGCTTAGCTATATGTGATGCGGAATTGGTGGGACCCATTTAATACCAAGTATCAAGAGTATTTTGAATGTATTATGCTTTCTTATGGATGCAAAGGGGAAAATTAATTGTGTTTTCTCATCATAAATCATTAGATTGCACAAATTATTAGATCTTGTAATCGTTATTGTGGCATTGTGGGTTTGTTGATATGTTTCCCTTTTGTAAAATTTTTGGTATCAATTGATGCTTACGTGGCGTTATTGACCCCAGATCATTAGAAACATTTAGCTATAAAAGACATTCATTGATAAATAAGGATCTTACTTGAGACCTCGAACGCGTCGAAAATACTAAAACTAGATACTATGGGTTCCGACATCGGGTGGTATTGTGAAAAGGTAAATTTTTTCTTCGTGGGTTGACACATTATAATGTTTTCGACGCCTAAAATATATCAGGGGTTGGAGGTCGGCGATGTTTCTCCTTACCTTGGCGCGATGCTTACTATTACATCTTTCTGCTGAAACCGAATGGATCGGCCTTCGAAAACATCCTTCTCGAGACTTATTCATGGGAAAGAAACATTTTCATCGTCCAACATCGATGAAGGTTGGCTCTCAACTATTTTGACTTCCCAAACGATTTCCTCCACCTTTCGCTATCATTGATGCCGAATTTCTCAAGTGAGTTGGGGAAAACTCTGGGTTGTCGATTTGTGCAGTCAGTCGATGAAGAAGATTGAGTGGTACCCAAAAAATAAAATGTTCATAGATTTTTTAGGGTGTGGTGAGTGCTCAAGAAATGATGATTCACTGGGTGAATGCAAAATATCTGATTCTTCTTTGCTTCCCGCACACAATTTATTCATATCTACATATATTACAATATATTTATTTATTATTATTATTTAATATTATTTAATTAAAGTATCATTTTAGGGCTTGGCCATTTACTGGGAGGGCATCAAGTTCCCCCCTCAGGTTTTGCAATCGATAGGTACCTGCCCCGATTCTCTCGACTACTTGGAAGGGTCCAAGCCATAGGCTTTGAAACTTAGAGTGCTTTCCCTTAGGTTCATTTGCTTTGTCCCACTTAAGCACTAAGTCTCCTACCTCGAAGATCTTTTCTTTAGCCTTATGATTATCAAACCATCGTTTCACTATCTGTTGGTGAGCCATGAATTTTGTCTTAGCCTTTTCTCTCTCTTCCTCCAACATGAGCAGAGTGTCGATTCTCTATTGCATGGATGATGAGGGTTGTTCATGGGAGTCTTGGGATAATTGAAGAGATGGCAGATAGAGCTCGTTCGGGAGGATAGATTCTTGCCCATAGACTAAGAAATATGGGGAATTTCCTATGGCTTATTTAGGTGTGACCCTATCTGCCCATAGGGCATTATGAAATTGATTATGCCAATTTCTCTGGTTATCTGTAACC
>JZKD02S1690910.1:38132-58769 GCA_000966675.3 Picea glauca
TTCATTGCTTATTTACTCTGCAGTTATTGGATGATAATGCTACATTGATATAACACTTGGATTATATGGTTAAAAAGGATTAGATTTCTCTATTACTGATTCACCCCCCCTCTCAATAATCCAACATGTATACCTTGGTTTGGATAAGTAGTGGCCAAGTAAGAATGTGGCTTCACGAGTCTTGTGCTCTATTTAGGTTGTATGATGTTGAGTGCTCTATTTCCAAAATTGATCTCCAAAACTTTTGAGCTCAATTCCATTTTGAGTGCAACTTCCTTGCTCCTTTTTCTTCAATGACATTTAACTCTACTCAAAATTGGTTACAAGGCCTATGTTCCATGTTGGAATTCAGGGCACAAACATCTCTAGAAACTTCTTTGATCACTATTAATTGGAAGGCATGCAAGCATGGTTTTGTTTGAAGTCTTTGTAATGCCAAGAAAGTTACCAATCAATGATATGTGCATGAATGACTATAACCCAAGAGTCCTACATTGGTCTAGTTGTCCAAGTGTGCATACACAATAAAAAACAAGTCTATATATTGTCATTCAATCATGCTTTGGGCAATGTGCAAACATGAACATCAAGCCACCGATTTGAGAATGGTCACCCTTCTCTTCAATGGTCTCTTAGCTACAATACAAGGCAATGGGAATATGCTCCTACTATGAGTTCGATATCCAATTGCCAACACCACTCCAACATTCAAAGGGATACAATGCTAAAAGATAGATACGCAATGCTTTTCTCAATGATCATGTTTCTCAACACTCCAATAGTAAGGAATGTGCATAAACCCTAAATCTCATTGAGGAGCATCATAGACACATCTTAATGTTGAATGAATCACACTGAATATATTTTTCATGACATAACTAGAACTTAGAAGTAAATGATAAAATAGTTCATTAGATATTGTAGACTCATATTTCTAAGTTGTAAGTGTGGATTTCTCATTTGTAAAGAATGAAATGGATACCTTCTAAGTCATGAAAACTATGGTGATCTTGAAATGTTTCTCTTAATGTTTTTTGAACACATAAATACAATTAAAAAAAATCTAAGTTCTCACCTTTCTTAAAATCGCATAAACCAATTATGATCTCAATGGATGTTAATCATCATCATCAAGTTATTATTATTATTTATTTATTATTATTTTAATTAAACTCTTTTTTTTTCAATTTAAATTATTTATTATAAATGTAACTCCTCAAACTTGAAATCTTACTAATATGTATTTTTTAAATAACAAAAAAATAAAATTTCAAAATATTATACATCAAAAACATTTTTGTTATTATGAATTCAGAGTTAATAAATTAATTTATTTTACACAAACTAACATGTTAATTTCAATAAATTTATATTACACAAATTAACATGTTTTTTTGTTTGCTAATTTGTCGGGAGTATTTAAGCAGTCAAAATCACCCCACCTGAACCACACCAACTCTTAACATGGCTAGATTTTTTTATCCCCACCAACTATCCTACACCTAGAGAACTACACAAGCTAACAAACTAACATGTTAATCTCAATAAAGCAATTTGATCATTTGCTCACGTAAGTTTTTCTTCACCCATATTTTTTCAACTCGAATTTAGGCAGCAGTAAGTACAAATCCTGTGACAGCGGACTTACATCGAAGAACGATACAGATGAATGCAACGGAGTTGTCTTTATTTGTATTACACAGAAACAACAAAATCAGTAAAAGGTAAATGGATTTGACAGGCTGCCGATGCAATCCCGCAGTATCGTACTATAATCAATCTCCACAAACAAACACCAATCTGTCACTACTTTTTTTTTTTAAAACCAGGTGCCCTGATTCCTCATATCTACATAAATACAAACATAATCTGTATCCATCAAATTATCGTTTGATTGCCTGATCCTTAAACTATACATCGACTGAAAATCATTCCATTCGTCGTTCATTCAGATCTTTTCGGCCTTGGGGAATTGTTCGGAGAATTGTTCGACGTGGGGAAATTGTTCGGTGAAGTGTTCGACGTGGGGGAATTGTTCGGGGAAGTGAAGGAAGGGAGCCTGGAGAAGAGCCGAGAAAGTCCAGATACCCTCCTCCTGCCTGAATTAAAAGATTTCATTTGAGAGAATATGGGCGAGGATTGCTTGAAGATGAGGAGGACTAGCGCCTGCACGATAATGAAGATGAGAAGATATTGCCACGATGCCAGATGGTGAGACCGCTCCACTGCTGTCTCTATTTCAGCCTGCAACGCTGATTCCTTCATATCTACTGAAGTAATCAATCAATCCCAATCCCGATAATCTGATATGAATATGAAATTATGCTTTACCTCCTCCGAAATGGTGTTTTATAATTTTCGCTTACGAGAAAAGAGTTGTGTGAGAAGAAATGAAAACGACGGACATGGTTATCCAGAGCGTCACGGAACATTAAGGTCGGCGGGGTATCCTCCTCCTCAGTCTTAGTCTGAGTCTGATTTTAGGGTTTCCTCCTCAGTCTTAGTCTGAATCTGATTTTAGGGTTTTACCGGGCCAACGCGTAACATGCAGGACCAGACCGGCTTTCGCTTGCTCGAATAAAATACTCAGAGTCGTGTCGTGTGGTATCAACTTTCTTTATTTCTCTGTTAACGAATCCTTAATCGATAAGGATTGCTTACGTGACCGCACAACAACAACGCAGATAACTTCGACTTTAATTATTTGTTTTTTTCTGGATACATCTCGGTGCTTGAGATTGAAAAAAATAAAAAATCTCACTTTCAAAGACCAAGAAAACCTAAAAGAGTTCGCAAAGTTTCTTTGAAACATGTCATAAACGTTCAAAGTAGATTGATTAATTATTAATTCTATTAAAGTTTGGTATCCGTGCATGGTCAACATCATGATGATCATATTATTTTTTTGCCTTAATAAAATTATATATAAAAAACTTTAATATAGAAAAAGATGGGTTGCATACGCATAGTCTTAGGAAACTTCTGTTGATATAAAACTTTAATATAGAAAACGATGGGTTGTATACACATAGTCTTAGGAAACTTTGAGTCTACTTCCTATCAAAATGTGAGTATTATCGTTTGTGACTAGTCGATGTAACCACACCTATCAAAAGGTGAGTATCATCTATTCATTTTCTTGATTGTGACATTTTCTTGATTGTGACCATTGGATGTAACTTAACAACCATGGTAGTTCAACAATTTGTTGATGACTTTCTTACACGAGCACACCAATCACTTTAAGGAATTGATCCTTGGTGAAGGCTATAACACTACTCTATGTTCTTTAAAATGGTAAAGGTCGAAATAAAAAATTGCTTATTATTCCTAGTCGGGGGATTGACAATACCTGCACTCCCTGTGATCTTAAACTTGTTTGCTTGCTCAATGTCACGGCTTGTTGTCATTTCTGTGGCACTGTGCTAACCAAGGTCGAGATAGACTAGACGATTCACTACTAAAAATTCATGGGCCCCACTCCAAAACTCTAAGTGATGTTGTAAATGTTTCATCTCCATACAGAGCTTTTGTACTTTCACAATAATATGCAATGACTGATTGACATATGTCAGGGCACCGACACACAATGATAAAGTACAAAATGCTCTTTATTATTAGACATCACATCATTGTGTTTCTTCTATACGAAGTAAAACACTTGAGTGCAAAGAAACAACCAAGCATAGTGAAGCTTAAGAGCCCAAGGGAGATAATCACTTGACAAAGCAATCGACTTCCATGACATTGAGGCATGAAGGTCTTGTTAACATAGAGCTTATTCCCAGTCCCACATAGACTTGACAAGGGAACAAAACTAGGGATACTTCAGAGATGATTTTAAGGATGGAAATTTATTTTAAAATGTAGAAACCTTGGCGAATCTTAGTAATACTTCATATGTCAACCATAAATGTTTGGTGATATTTTTGTTAAAATATTCAAATTTCTAAGGATTTTATATAGTTTGTATAAAAGTTTGGTGATTTTTAAGGTAAAATAATTTTATCCTTTAGAATTTGGGCGAATCATTTTTAGAATAGCAAATCATTTTTTGGGAAAAAACATGGAAAATTAGCCCATGAGCGAAATTTAGCCCCTAAAATCATCCCTGGGATACTTTACGTTTTGCAATTCAACTTAGGTATGCTAGTTTTTTGCCCACTAGTAAACCCCACATAATAAAGAGGGGTTTTTTGATGTCATTCTAGCTTCCAAATGTTATCTTCTAGGGTTACCCCAAAAGTGTTCACAACATGCATGGGATGCTTCATGTGATGTGGGGTGGATGGTTTGTAGATGACCCTTGGTTGTTCCATGCAGGACATACACATTACAATTAACTTACTCATGAGTTGCTAGACCTTAAATTAATGCTTCTGTGGCATTCTTCCTTGAAGTGTTAGAGACCTAGGTGGCTTAGTGACTTTCTTCATGGGATGCACACTTGGAGAGGCTGCTTGCTTGCTTGGGAGGACAACTTTCCTTGGAGGAGAGTGTTGAGCCCTAGATGGAATGGGGACAATTGGTTTCTTGCATGGAGGCTTGTACTTGACTTGAGGACACTTTGCTTAAGGAGTGTTCATGTAGGTGGGAAAGACATACTAGGAATTGAAAATTATGGATTGTGCAAGCATATATAGTGAATGTTGGCACAACCCTTGTCTTATGTAAGTGCAACACACTCAACAAGTGTGAAACATAATTGATCCATATAAAACTAATTATGAAAATTATTTTTCATGATTGGACCATATTCTGGGTGATATGGAGCAATGGATCTAGAGGTACACATGGCTTAGGAGCTAGTTGTGTTGGCGCATTGGAGGCCTTTGAAGGAGGAGCATTAGACACATCTTGTGGAGCATTTAGCCTTGGACCCTTACTTGTTTGACATACTCACCTTGGATCACCTTGGAGCTTGACATGTATCACTTGGAGTTAGAGTGATCCACATGTGGTCAAGGTTAGGTTTTTGCCTTAAGGAGACAAAGAAGACTAGGGCTTACATTACCTTCATGATTAAGTAGATTCTAGTATTGGTTGTGCATGTTGATTTGACATAGCATAAAGTTTAATTGGTTAAGTGATTTAACACATATCTTGTAGATAAAAAAAATAAAAATTATTGCTATTATAATATGTTGTAATAAGACATTTCAAATGTAATATATGCTTGGAAAAGTGTGCCCTAAGGGTTGTAGCTTTGTGGTATTGAAGTATACTTGAATGACATTTAATTTATTGGAATGCCTTGTGAAATTGGGTTGAAGAGAAGTGAAATATAGCTGTTGTAAATTTATATTTCAGATTCAACCCTAAGGTTGAAAGTTCACTGGAAATAGATCTAGGAAATCTAAAGGTTGAGGTGAAATTTATGAATTTGCAATAAACAAATTCATGAAATTTCTACACCAAATATTTATTAATATATGTGAATTGTGCCCAAATAAATCATTTTTAAATAAAAAAGTAGGCTAGAGGAACATTGACCACAATCTAGAAAAAAGAATGATTTAAAAGGAATTAAAGCTCCCAAAAATGACATAGATCATCAACCATAATATTATTGTTAATGTGTTCCAATACAAAAAAGAAATATACAATGAAGCTCCAAAGGTTATCTTGATTGGTAGGTGCTCATTTTCTAAGTATATATAGGTCTTAGGATGAAATATCACCAGGTCCTTTGGGGTTACTAGCGGCCTATGCAATTGTTGGTTAGTCCACCTTCTAGTCAAGATTTCCAAGGAAGAAGGGGGAGAGCTTCGCAAGTACCAACCTAGTACCAAAAAACAATGAAAGAGACAAAGGAAATAAACAATAATGAAAGAGAATAAAAGGTTGTGGGAACCTACACACCTAGGGATGGATTTCACTTGCAAATCCTAAAATATTGAGGAATGCATCTAAATGAAAATAATAGTCAAATGAGTAATATGTTTTGATTAATAATAGAATGAATTTTTACAAGTGTGGGGGAGATCCTTTTAACACTCCTCCCATTATAACACTTCTTTACTAACATAATGATGAGTCATTAATGCATATAACTGACACCTATCCACTAACTTAGTGACAACTCATTAATAAAAAGTAATCTCTACTAACTTAGTGATGGGGCATTTGATGAGCTTACAAACAAAATAATTCATGTACAAAATATGTTATGTATAGATACAAAATATGTCCTTCCCCTTAATAAAATGTTGTCTCCAAAGCTATCTCTAATCCTATTACTAATTGTTATCCCCCATTTCTAGGGATAACTAAGGAGATGACGTCTCGAGGCCCTCATGTTGCAGACATGGAGTACCGAGAGACAAATGACTGACAACGTCCACATGCACAGACAAAGACCCACTTCACCACCACACATCCTCATTTCATCACGATGACATTCACCACATCAGCTTGCTTCCGGAAGACAATGGGTCTATCTCCATGAGGTACAAGTAAGGTATTCTGGTAAGTGTCACTTTAATACTTGAGGCATTTGAAGATGTTTCATTTAAAACGGATTTTGATTATAGAACGTATGCTTGGAAATTATGCTCTTTTCCCCGTTTCACCTTGGTGGTTGACATTGTGCCTTAGTAAATGGTCACCCTTGGGGATGGGTTTTCAAACGGAAGGTCCCCTTGATGATTCATCATGCCATTCTCAATCATACATATCATTTTTTACACTTCAGCCTTTTCATCTCCTTATATTTTGGGATTTTCGGGTATACTAGCCTAAGAAGGGATTGTAACTCATTTCATGGGAAGAAGGGGATGAAGGCCCAGAGGGAATGTAGCTGGAAAAAGATAAAACCCAAACTATAACCTTTTATATGTTCGCCCAAAGAGGTCTTGAGAATGATGAAACGTTTCTCCTAAAAAATCAAAGACCTACGAAAAACAATTTCATATTATATAGATGTCCCACTTATTGAGGGATCTACACAAGTGTGTTATAACCTTTGCTTTACCTCTATGGAACTATATGTACCTCTCCCTTCAAGTGACATTGTGGTACTTCTCCCCAAGATTTATGTTACCGATTGGGAGTACCCAGTTGTTTTGGACTTTAATTAATTAATGGAAAATGAATGGGATTGGAAATAGGATGCATTGAAAATGAAGGTGAAACACACCCTCTACAAAGGCACCCATAAATGAGACAATACGAACCATTGTATGTCATGAAACCCATGCCCAAAAGTCTTACTACTATCCACTTCATCTTCTGCACATGACTTAGAGAGGGTCCACCTAGGAAACACTCCTTGACTTAAGGAATGATTCACCCAATAGATCACCTTGTCAACCCTCCCATACCTAAACTTGGAAAATTGCATAGGGTATTTGAGCACTTGTTTAATTTGATAAGGTATTTTTGATGGACATGTTTAGGTGGCTATTATATTAAATGTGATTTTACTTTCCATGATATATTTTACTTGAGATTATTGGAGGGTGCACTTGTATGTCTTTGCAAGACCTTGTTTGATGGACGTTTTGAAGGAACAGACCCATCTTAGGACTTCATTGGGGCAGGAATCCCACTGGTTGGATGTCATGACCCATACCTTGGGTTAAGACAAAAGATGAAAGTTTCCTTTGGAGGCAAGAGAGGAGACTTTGGAGTTGAAAACTAGCTCTATCTAGCCCAATGAATTGTCTTTGGAGGCCTTACACCACACTTTTGGGGCTTGATGTCTTGTTTGGGGCTAGGATTGGATGGTGGTGGTGGTGCTTGATGAGGATTTGGCATGATGGATTGGACACTTGGAATGAGGAAACATGGCCTTTGGAGGCCTAGCTCTCTCTTCAAGAAACCCAATGACTTCCTTAAAGTGCCAAAATGTCACCCTCCTGGGGTATGACATCATGTTTCTAGGTTTTCTTTATGTGTAAAATCAAATTAAAGTTGTAAAGGGGAAAAATTAAAGGGGATGGCTCCCTTATTTTGTGTTTTACCCTAACTAAATGTGGAAAAACATTTTTTAGAGTTTTTGTATAAATAAGGATCCAAATTATTTCATTTTTATCATAGTTCTCTCATTAGAGAAGGACTACTTGGCTGAAATTTGTACCCTACTTGGGAATTTTGGACTATCTCTCTCTTGTGAAACATTTTTGGATGCTTGTTATGGTATATTGTGGAGCTAATGTGGTGTGCACCTCTTCAAGGTTTTTTCTACTGCACGTTGGAATTATCTTGGTAAACTAGGGTTTAGTCTTACTATCTTGTGAAATTGGTAAGCAATTTCTTCACTTTGTTAGTATTTTCTTCTTGTTTCATGCTACACTTGTCTAAAACCATTGGAGGAGTAAAAGGGAATACACCCTCCACCAAGGTCCATTTTATTTGCAATTTGATAAGTCATTTTTACAAGGTAGCTAGGAGGAGTAGAAGGGCTTACACCCTCCTAGACTTAACTTTGTTAGTTTTGCATGCTCTAGGGAGTAAAAGAGATTACAACCTTGGAGATATTATGGATCTAACTCTTATAACCAAGGCTCCATTTACCCAATAGATTCAAATCACTAGTTTGAAAATTGCATTGGAGAAAAAAATAGTTACATTGAATAACGTGTTTTATTGAGATATTTCAATTGTCTAAAGTGGAATCAATGTTGGCACAGGGGAAGGCCCAGGGTTCAACGCTTCAAAAATGCACCAACAAAACCCTAACTATCGTCCTTTTCGACAACACCTGTGAAGCAGGTGAAGTCTCACCTGAGGTAGAGGCAGGGGGGGTTGCAGGACTCAGGTGTCTACAACCAAGCTAGGACACAGATCTATGATTACAACACTTAATAAATCACTTTGCTAACAATATGCATTAATTCTTTAACCTTATTCACATCGCAGGTTAAACCCTAATATAGATCAACGCAATAGCAATAAAGATCAAGTACTTTCCATCACTCAGCTCATAGCATTGAATCAGATCTAGCATTCATTTATCATCAATAGAGCACTAAGAATCCATACATTTATATAACATATATAAAGATCAATACACTAATAGATAAACAACATAAACAACATCACCAACATCGCACAAAGCACATCAACACAGGATATACGTGGTTCACCCCAGTGTGGGGCTACGTCCACCAACTCTTATTCTTCTTTATTAGTCTTCGATCTCCTTACATTCATCTACTCCTGTGTACAAAACCACAGAACTCAACTTCACACTAGACAGATGTTCTGCGCACAACGCACTAGATCCACCTTCCTCAAAATCAGGTCCAGGCACATAGCCAACTCCTCAATAACACAAAGCCTCTTACAATCACTTGCACTTATCTCTGCAAGTCTTAACATACTCTTTGCACGAAGCCACTAGTCATGCACTAAGTTGATTCTAGTAGTCTGCGTCCCTCTTACATCGCCTAGCTACTTATTTATATATTTATAAAGAGGCCTAAACATGGGTAAACCCCATGGGCCGACATCCCATACCCATTACATAAACCTTAAAAGCCTAAAAATCCCACAAAATGAGTGAGATCCTGAAATATTTGCTTCGCCTGGGCGCTCCATCTTCGACTAGCCTGTCAAAGTCCCAAAAATGCTCAAACATGACCAACATTTCCTCAAAACTTGTTCAAGGGCCAACAGGCCCCCAACACTCACCTATGACTTGTCCCTCAGATCTAGGCAACACTGCTTCGAAGGCCTCGAGCTTAGCTCAAGCTGCCTCGACTTGCTGCTTTGCTAGAGGCTCCTGCTCGGTGAACTCCTGAATTACTTGCTCGGTGACAGGCCCTTCCAAGTGATGTTCCATTGTTGTGACCACCTGTTCCAACTGTGATCCTTGTCCCTCGATCTCTTCAAAAAGTGTGCAGGCTTCGTCCTGCACTAGCTAGAGTCTCTCTATAACCTCCATAACTCTGCTCTGGATGGCAGTGACCTACTATTGAACGACGTGTTGTTCCTATGACCTCTTCATGTTCTCGACTGCAGTAAGCAATTTCATCTGTGCCTGCACGGTGGGTGCATGCTTCTTCGCCTCATGGAGTTGTGCTTCCAATTTCCTCAACTCCAGATCTTTTGCAAGGCGCTCATAAGTCTACGCACTCTGATCACTTAGTTTCTTACACTCTGAGGTGAGTGCCCTTATTCTTTATACTGTGTTCCTGGCAGCTTCCTCCCTTTGGTCGCGTACTTCTTGCGGAGTGCTTGGAACTGCTTGGATATCTAGTTCCATTACCCTTGCTTGAAGCTATTGAATGGCCTCATCAAGCCTCCCCACTTGCATCTCGACTTATTCTTCTTCTTCCTACGCCAAGACTGGCACAGAGCGAAGTGATTTAGTCACTGCCTCTTTAATCGCAGTCTTCTCTACGAGTAGTTGGTCTTTTTCTTTCCGCATCTTCTCTTTATCCTCCTTGAACATTGTTCTGATTCCATATTTCTCCTGCTGCGCAACTCGAAGTTGCTCTAAGATCTCCTCCTTTTCTTGCTTTAAAGCCTCTTTGGCCTACTCCTTTTCTTCTTGGACTCGACGAAGTCGAGCCTCGATTGCATCTGCTAGCCTTCGTAATTGGGCAGGCTCATCCCCCAATTCTGCACTTTCTGATGAAGAAGGCACAATAGGTACTACGCGGCTCAAATGGATAGCTTGTTGTATGTCCTTGAGATCCTTCTTTATTCTGTTATACATCAACTCCTATTTTGATCCATGTCTCTGTAAGATGTCTTCTGAAGCATACTCTATGGATGTGATGATGAGATCAACATCATCCATTATGAGCACATTCTTCGACTGAGGCTTGTTGGTGCATGCCTTCTTTCTTGTCAAAGGTTTCTTTGGGGAAACCTTCCTCTTCTGCGATGCTTCTGCTATGGTGAGGGGATCCTTTGGCGGTGTAGCTTCACCTTCATCTTGCTTGTATCCTTCTTCCCCTCCTTCTTCTAGGTTCACTTCGTCTCCTCCTCCTCCTACAGGTGAATCAGGCCCACTTTCATCTGATGTGTTGTCCTCCTCATCAGTTTCTATGTCTTGGACTTCTTCCTTTTTCTTCTTTTTCTTCACGTTGCTCTGTCCATCATACTCAGTCTGGGTGACCAAAGGACTTCCGATGATGTCGGGGTCGGAGAGTTCTACATATTCGATCGGTAAAAGGAATTATGTTGGCCATTCCTTAGTGATCTTTGTCATGTCTTCATCGGTCAATTTATAGTAGGACTACAACTCCTCCTTACTTTCATCCCTGCATGCAGTGATGTAGATGAAGTGTTGGTCTGCGCAGAACTTCGTGAATGGTTTGTACTGATGCAAATTATTTGGGGTCATCCGTGGAAATGATTCAATGACGTGCTTCAGTTGTAGGTAGTAAGAGTGGAACACCGAATTCGATTGCCACTGCTTTGCCATATCACTCATGTACCAAAAGATGGAGAACCTTGCAGCCAATGGCTCTGATGGTTCAACTTCTGGGAATGTTTCTCCTTCTGGCATTTTCCAAGCGACAAATGTAATCAATATCAGTATCCAAGTAAAGTGAAACTCATACCCTTGATCTTGTGCTTCGTGACAATCCTTCTCCAACTCGTTGACGAGGTAACTCACCCAGTTCATCTGCATTCCTTCTACACACTTCCTTGTGAGATCCACTACGAACCTTGTGACTTGTGTCGGTCGATTCTTTCTGGTGAGCTTGCCAGTTATTAATTAGCAAGAAAGGCACATTGCGCCATCCTGGATAGAGGCTAACTTGTATCATTGCTTCCCCTCCTCTACATCGCCATAGTCTTCCTTTATACGCTGTGCCATGGAGCGATCTGCAACCTTCCCTGGGTAGAATTATTGAGGGTCTGGTCCCTGCATGCTCAATCCATTGATCAGGTGGATCAACATCGGATCCACAGTGATGCACCTATATAGCCAAAGATAACCTCCATGGTAGCACGACAAGAGGATTTTAACGCAAGCGTTAACCTCTTGATGTCAGCCGAAGTGGGGGATCTTCATCAAGTTCAAGATCGTTGATCACGTGAGCTCCTTAATCCACGGCTGGGGAACTATCTTGGGATTCTTCCCAGTCGTCTTCATCAAGTACCTATGCGGTGCGAGGATCGCATAGTTTTTCCTGTCTCTGAGGTTGAAGTCACTGATCTTGAGAGCTAGGATCAGTCCCAACTAGGGTCCAACTGTGTGTATCTCCTTCAAGAGGTACGCAGTGATCAGCGTGTACTAAAAATCACGTAGGAAACTGTCACAACTAACTACACCAGCCAAAGGGGGTATGTAGTCTGGCAAGACCGACAGGATTTGCTTCACGTTAGCCAGATCATTGCGGTGTTTGCTTCGTTTCTTAGCAACGCGGCCAGAACGTTGTCCAGTCGATGGGAATTCTTACAATCTGCTAGTCGATGATGCATGCATTCCTACAGACATGACTTTCTCAGCCATGAGGTTGATCAAAATCTCCTCCAAAGACTTCTCTAGCATGATATGTTTGCCCGACATTCACACTTGTAATCAAGGAGATTGGGTAGGTGAATAGACAAACAAGGTACTCAAACGGACGACGAGGTCTAGACAACACAGCACAGTATGAAATCAATTCTCTGTTAGCTCGAAAAATCACAGTTTTCAAAAAGTGGTCCTGGTGTAGCATCCAATGGGTTAAATAAGAAACGTTGTAACTGATTCCTTCAACGTGTCGGAATGCCTCAATCAATACAGATCAGTCCGTTGTGGTGCGGTCCCAACGGTCTAACGACGGTATTTCCATCCATAACTACATTTATAACCATTATGAAGCGTTATTCTAATGGTCGAGATGCCCCCAACGATCATATATATTTGTCGTGGCGAAGTGCCATTCTGCGTGGTTATGCTATTCTAGCAAGGTTCAAGTTCTGCAAGCTTGTATTCTTCGAAGTCTTCTCTAGAACTTCCTGCAGTTTTTCTAACTTTGCTTTCTTCTTACCGAGCTTTTTTGCCTTATTTCCTATGATTTGAGTCTCTGGGTTCCTCTTTCCATTCCTATTCTTATCTTCTCTTAGCGTAGTAACTTCTCACTGCTGAGTGTCTTTCAAAGTGTTCAAAGGTAATACCTCTTCTCTTACTATTTCTGGGGTGGATGCACTTTTTTCCTACATGGACAAGTTCTTTAAGCCTTCTTGTGTTCTTTCAACTTTGACAGCTAATTATCTGGCCCTCCGTTGCTTCGAATTATCCTCTTGTTCTTGTATTAGTCGCTCTATTTTTCTAGCTATGAGGTCCCTTAATTATTGCTTCTTCTATTTTGTAGCTTCCTCCTCTACTTTCCTTCGGATTTGATCTTCCTCAATCCAAGTCTTTCCTACTAAAAGGGTGAAAGGGGTGTTGTTCTCAACAAACTTAATGACTTCAAATTCTTCTTCGGTCGATGTTTCATGAGAAATCATAGGTACATTAGTAACTCTTCCACATAGGGTTATCATCTTTCCTTTAAACAAATCTATCCTTCCCAATGAAGGTATCATAGTAGGCTTTCCCAAAATTTTCCAAGTGATTTATGGCATGATATTCACCTGTGTTTCCTCATCCAAGACACAGTCTATGTCGAAGTATCCTATTCTTGTTTCTATGCGTTGCTTCCCTTTTAAGATCTTTGGTAAACTGATGTCTCTGTGATCATTCAGTGTTTCTTTCAGCTGTAATAATATAGTCTCTGATTCTTTCTAGCTCTCTAACATATCCTTAGTCTTTTGATCTTCTTCATAGTTTTCTTGTCCCATGTTCATCTTTTCAACTTTAGAAATCATTTTAGGGAAATCCTCAACTTTGTGACCAATAACTTTACAACAAAGAAAAATAGGACCTATACCAGGGAATTCCTTAGCAAGATGTCTCGATATTCTGCAATTATAACACAGTGTCAATCCTCTCCTTCTTTTAAATGATCCCCAGCCTTTCCTGTACTGTGCACTGGGATCACAGTGATGGACCTGCAATCTGTAAAACTTCTTTCTAGGTTCCTGCATCCACTTACTAGTCCAAAAATTATTTTGATGCATAGGAATAACACATCTTTCACTATCTCTATCAAATTTATTCACATCAACTCTTTCTTCTAGTTGTTCCCTAGTTTTCAAACTGGGACAAAATCTGTCAAACATACCTAGAATCATATTTTCAAAGCAAAAATTTCCACTTATCTTACCTTTACCAAAGAAAAAAGATTTAAGATCTACCTCTTTTCTTTAGATCAGGTTTCTTTCTTATCACAAAGCTTTGTAAGTCAAGTAGAATATTGTGCACTACAACAACACATCTACGCACATAGCTTTCTCTTTTCTTCAATTCCCAGCAATCATAGTTCCAGGTCCTGACAACAGAACCATTTTTTGGCACAGGGGCAGACCCAGGGTTCAATGCTTCAATAGCACACCAACAAAACCCTAACTATCGGCCCTTTCGGCAACACCTGCGAAGCAGATGAAGTCTCACCCAAGGTAGAGGTAGGGGGGGTTGCAGGACTCAGGTGTCTACAACCAAGATAAGACGCATAACTATGATTACAACACTTAACAAAGCACTTAGCTAACAATATGCATTAATTCTTGAACCTTATTCACATCGCAAGTTAAACCCCAATATAGATCAACACATTAGCAATAAATATCAAGTACTTTCCATCACTTAGCACATAGCATTAAATCAGATCTAGCATTCATTTATCATCAATAGAGCACTAAGCATCCATACATCTATCTAACATATATCAAGATCAATACACTAATAGATAAACAGCATAAACAACATCACCAACATCGCACAAAGCACATCAACACAGGATATACGTGGTTCACCTCAGTGTGGGGCTACGTCCACCAAATCTTCTTCTTCTTTATCAGTCTTCGATCTCCTTACATTCATCTTCTCCTGTGTACAAAACCAAAGAAATTAGCTTCACACTGGCCAGGTGATTTGTGTACAGTGCACTAGATCCACCTTCCTCAAATTCAGGTAAAGACACAGAGCCAACTCCTCAATAGCACAAAGCCTCTTACAATCACTTGCACTTAGATCTAAAAGTCTTAACATACTCTTTGCACGAAGACACTAGTCATGCACTAAGCTGATTATAGTAATCATTGTCCCTCTTACATTGCCTAGCTACTTATTTATATATTTACAAAGAAGCCTAAACATGGGTAAAACCCATGGGCCAACATCCCATACCTATTACATAAACCCTAAAAGCCCAAAAAGCCTGAAAAATGAGTGAGATCCCGTGATCTCTACTTCGCCTGGGTGCTCCGTCTTTGACCAGCCTGTCGAAGTCCCAAAAATGGTCAAACATGACCAAAGTTTTCTCAAAACTTGGTCAAGGGCCAACAATCAAATTTACATGCTTTAGGATTTCTTGAGCCACTAGGGCATATATCTTAGCCAAGTACATCTTATTGTTGTTATAACTTTATGCTACAGCCATTAGGGTTGCAACAAAATACATTCAATCTCTTACTATAACTTGCTTTTCAACCGTTGAAATTACTTGTAAACTTGTACTCTTATTCTACTTATTTTCTATATTTTTTTCGGTTTACTTGTCAATTTTCGTGGTTGGAATTTGATGTTGTAGCAAATATTTGCTACAGCCACTTGGTTTCTCTAAAAAATCTCTAAAAATATCATATTTTCAGCCCTAGGCCCCTAACTCACCATCAAAGCTTGTTAAAAAGTATTGGGAACTTATCTACTTGTTTAATGCTTCATTACTCAATCAATATTTGATGCTTTTGATGGTTATTTCTATGCTAAATAATTGATTTCATTGCTGATATATACCTTTGTTTACTTCTGTAATTTAGGACAACAAGCTTCACTTGCTTGTCCCATTGATATCAAGGCTTGTATCACTATTATTTATCTTATCTCAGGCAGGTGTAACACTCTGGGGCAGGTACCCAAATATTTGGCAACCATACTCCATCTGCAAGAATCTTTTCCAATCACTTTAACTTCATCCATCATTGAACTAAGGGGTTCCCTTCATTATCTCTCCACCCTCCATCTCAATTCCCCTAGGGTCACCCGAGATTCCCCCCTTGTGTAGGATTTCTCCTTCACTAAAGTGAGGGGAGTATGTATCTAAGGTGATAATGGGTAGGTATTCACATAGTTGTCTCACCTTTGTATATTGGATCGGTATTTTCCCAACCTACAATCCGTGTGATAACACTAATCACATAACGAGAGGGAATAACACGACCGAGAGATATAATTCCACAAGAGAGAGGGGTCCAAGGGGGAACTATGCATGGGTATTAATCCAAACCCACATTGCTAAAATTATTATCATTGCGTATAAACCTTCTATTTTATGTTGAGTGTTCCTGTTGAAATATTGTAACTTCGAAGAATATTCTAATTATATTTGAGTTATTATTTTATAGATCAAATCCCCTTTTGTGGATTGATGTTTTTGGGTCTTATATAAGAAAAAATCCCCTTTTGTGGATTAGTCAAATCATATTTATAGGGTGGTATTTGAGAAGTCATCCCATAGTGTTTATAAAGTGGTTTTAACCACTCCTAGAAGAAGTCGACCCTACTAAGTGAAGAGACATAACCCTAGCACCTCCTCAACTAGTATCTATATGTGAGGATGGTGCCTCACTTGTTCACATACACACTCACTCATCTAGTGCACATATCTTGAAGGCAATTGCAGTTGTAGGAGGAAGGAGAAGTGAGGCGCATGCTCAGTCTTAGTTTATCCTTGGTGTTTTGGTCTTAGTCTTGGCATTTTATTGGCAATCTATTATTGAGGAAGTTTTTTCTAGGTTTTCTCCCCACGAGGGTTTCCCAGGATAAAATGTTGTGTACCTTGTGATTGTGTTTCTTTCAGTGATCCTCTTTATGTTGTTGTTTTTGAAATGCATTGAATGCTCATGTGATTTGGAAATAATCTAATAACAACCACACTAATCTTAACAAGGTATCAAAGCTTGACTGAATATAGCACCTTTCACTGGGTATCTAAAAACATCATTGTTTCTGTACAAGGAAATTAGGGATTTTTAATGAAGAGGAATTTTTTACCAAAAGATATCTTGGGAAGTGTGCCTTTCCCTAGTGCATATTTTGGCAGCTTGAGCAAACTTTTTCAGTGGCCAGATTCTCCAAAAAGTCAAACCCTAGTTTTGGTTGGTACCAGAAAACCATGAAACCAGAACCAGTACTAGAATTACCAGTCCATATTTGTCCAAGTCAAGTTTCAAGGGGTAAAACTTAGAATTTTATGAAACATTCAATTCCAGACAACTTGCCTCAGCCTAACGCATCTCCTGCTAAGTTCATATTCCTTTTCTGAACACTTTCATTTTCTGGTCATTTTCCTAGCTCTAGGTCAAGATGTCTGCAAGCACCAAGCTTTTTGACAAGTTAGAAGGTGTGGAAAATTTTTGTTCCTGGAAGTACAGAATTGGACTCATTATTGAAGAAAAATACCTTGCAAAATTCATAAAAGAAAATGTACCGAAACCCGAAGAAGATGATGCCAAAGAGAAGTACAAGAAGGATATGATTAGGGATAAAAGAATAATTGCAGATTCCATTAAAGACCACTTGATCCCTCAAGTTTATTTTGAGAATACTCCAAAAGATATGTTTGATTCCCTAACCAGAATGCATGAAGGAAATAACATCAACCGAAAAATGAACTTGAGAATCCAACTCAAGAATACAAAGATGCAAAAAGGAGAAACAGTTCAAGACTATTTCTCTAGGTTTTCTCAATTCAAGGAACAATTAGAGGAAATTGGAGACAACTTAGATGAAGATGAAATTATAATTAAAACTCTTGATTGTCTCACAAGACCTTGGGATGTCTTCATTCAAACTATTTGTGCAAGAAAAGAGAAACTCCAATTTGATAGTTTATGGGAAGAATGTGTTTAAGAAGAAGCAAGAGTATTCAACTAAGAATTCATCTTGTTAAGAAATGAAGATCAATCCCTAGCTGCTCATGCTAAAGGAGGAAATAAAAAGTGCCATTTTCAAAAGGAGACCCACTTTCTAAAGAATATCACCCTCCAAAGAGATTCCAGAAATATCATAAGGGTCAAAGAAAGGGAATCGATTTATCCTCTTATCAATGTTATCATTGTGATAAGATGGGACACATTGCTAAGAATTGTCCTTCCAAAAGGGAAGAATAAAAGAAGAGAAATGAAAAAATACATCATTCCCATGCAGTTGAAGATGATGAGCCACTAAAGAAGTTGACTAAAGAAGAGAGAAGATTATGTTTTGTTTTCATCCCTCTCAAGATCTGTGACACCTGGAGAGGATACTCAGCTCATAGATAATGGTGCCTCTAAGCACATGATAGGTCAGAAAGACATTCTCTCTAGCCTTACAGAAAAGGAATTCCCCCAGAAAGTTTTACTTGGAGATGATTATCAATACCCTATCAAAGGAATGGGAGAATCCAGCTACAAACTTGATTCAAGAACTACGATGAGAATGAAGGATGTACTTTATGTACCATGTTTAACAAAGAACTTACTATCTATCTCAGCTATAGATAAGAAAGGTTTCATGGTTTTTGTTGGAACACTTTTAAAATTTTAACCCTTAAAGCACGTACAAGGTCCATCATCGATTAAGTTTCCCCATCGATCGAACGACCCCTTTTTCCTCGAGTTTTTGGAGCCACCTAATTGTTAAAAAGGTCAAGCCTCTAGAGACTGCTTCAGACTTTTGTGCTTCGAGCATTTCACTATGTAGCAACTCAAATGTCCCGATGTTCTAAAATTGTTCTAAGGATCCTAATCCCAATACACTTGTACCCCAAATGAACTTTGACACATCATTACGGGTAATACCCTGTCAAAAAGGTAATAAAGTTAATTTCATGAGGTCTGAACTCTCGAAAAACCATGAACATTAAGCAGGGTTAAGTAAATATTAAAGACAATTAGCAAATTATTAATCACTTCATGATTTTGAGTTTCAGAAATCTTATCTCGAGCTACTATCAAAATCTAGAAGTTTGAAAACCTGAAAACACTTAATGATAAACACAACTAATTAATGGGTTAAATGTTATTATCTTGTGATTAATTTTTCGCTAAATCATAGCTCGGGTAAATTCAAATTTTATCCATCCAACCTCCCGATCGCGAACCACCAAACATTAATGGCATTAATAATGGATCTATGACAATGATTTCAAATAAGATCACGGATCACCACCTAGATCTTTTCATTAAGGAAAGTGAATAAATCGTCAGTAAAAGTATTCATAAAACTGATGCACTCAAGGTAAATAACGATATTGGAGTTTGAATTCTAATTTGCATTTCTCGTAGAATAGAAAGATTTACCAGACTAAGAAGTTTATTCATTTCCCTGTAACAGGTAGCACAGTACTAAGCTTGTTACTATCATGTCTCCATGGAAAATGGCTAAAGCGGGTGGTGAAAGAACGAGCCAGAATACAGATGTCCTCTCGGACACATCATTGAGAGTTGTAGATACAGTGAAAACCTGGACGCATGTGTTTTATATCCTGCAAGACAAGATGATTAATTGAACAAAAGAGTCGAGCTATGAGGTGACTGAAACTCAGGCAACGAAGCTCAAATACATAGCTCAATCAGAGCTGCATAAAATAGCCACGCGACCAAGACTCATGCTGTATAACAACATGATAGGTTGATCCCTGGAGAACGTTGACATCTCAACCAGGAACATCCACAATTAACACAAATTTGTTGTTGGGTCTTTTCAATCGAAACATATACAGGTGATGTACAAATTATCCTCGGCTTTCAAATACAATTACAATGTCGCTTTCTTAACAGAGTTCGAGGAAGAAGAGTGCACGCAAGGTGGAAAGAATTACCCTAACTTAATCAAGAGCTGGTGGGCACGCCCTGAGAATTTCAGAGAAGACACCCGTGGCATATATGACACTGCATCATTAGACACCCATATGATGTATGTGGCCATGATGCTAATGTAGACTTTTCGGGAAAGAAACCTCTTCTCACTTCCTGTTATCATGGGCACCAATCATGCATGAAGTTGCAGAAGGTTTTTATTTCAAATGGGCCAAGATATTATCAGAGAATTTGGCCAAGGAAATCACTGAATATTAGTCGTTAAAATACAAAGGACAACCTGTCCCTTTCTACATGTTCGCATACATTATGGATGCCATTTGTTTTATGACGTCATTTCCTTTGATGAGCTAGAGTTGGACTCCGACCAACGTTGAGCCCATACATTTCTATCATTCCAAGTTGTGGGAGGATAAAGCAAAATATTTCTTCTATGAAATATGTGACTATGTGGTGGTGCCGATGCATATTGATCTCTATGATTTCCCACTTCCTAGGATTTCAGACAATATGATGACCAACCTAGGGAAAATAGCGGACTGGTACATTGAGGAGCATTTCTCCTACATCAAGGTTTTGGGGTGTTCAGTTCCCCCACATGCTTTACCAAAATGTCTTCCAAATCAGTTGGTGTGCCGAGAGATAGCCTATCAAAATGTAACTGGGGGAATTGATCCAGGTGGATATCGGGGGCCACCCACCTTTTCCAAATGGCTCAAAATAGTTTTCTGGCCATTTTGGCAATTTACTATTTTTAGCAGGTTTTCACTTCCGGGGCCATTT
>JZKD02S1690910.1:97328-122873 GCA_000966675.3 Picea glauca
AAGTATATCACAGGCTCCTGGCCTTCAACACTTAGGCTCCCCTGGCCTAACAAAACTCATAAGCCTACAGCTTATTCAAAACTTGGCTCACCAGCCTATAGAACATATTTACAATCCTTTTGCATATAACATGATCTGTAACGGGGCTTTGCCTTGGGGACACTACATGTGAGATCAGAGGAGTATCTGCGATGGTCGAAATACATTATAAATATCCCAGAAGTGGAGTGGTAGAGAACCAGTTGGATGAACTCAATTGCTCATTACATTCTGTACTGACTTTGCATACATGGCTGCCAAGAATACACTACAAATCCATGTGAAAAATATACCAAACAAGTGTTCGTGGCCATATAATAGGCAAAATATAAATGTGGTTACATGCCAAAAGCTTTCATAGTCACGAACAAGGCCCAGTGAAACCAGTCTCAAAACCAATTTGAAGATATTTGTATACCATGGAGTACAATCTGGTCTCCCATGATCACTGAAGTCATATAGGTACTGGTCCAATGAAAAGGAAGCAACAGCTCAAGAAAGCTGCAGCCACATAGTGATGTCTTCAAGTCTTCTACACTATCCGCCAGGGGTGCAAGTCTACATCATGTGAATAAAGGAGTTGAGGTCGAACACAATGAGACATCGTTTGATTACCGGTCATTGAGGTATATCATTAACAAACGCGAGACATCCTACCAATAATTAAAGTAGGTATCAAGGCACCGAGCACATTCCTACAAGTGTGAATAAAGGAGTCGGTTTCAAACACTTAAGGAATCCATTGATTAGGAGACATTGATGTATTCCCATTTGTCAATGGCGATAGAGCCTGCCACTAATGACTGCAAGCCTCAAGGTACTCATAAAACTCTAGGTTCCATATCCAGAATAAATGAGCTGAAGTCGATGGAAAGAGACTCGCTGAAAGGAGAGCATTAAGGAATCTCTCATTAGTCAGCACAAGGAATAAAGCAGGAGCTTCATAATTTGGTGGAGATCGGATGAAGAACATGTTCATGAACCAATGACCTTGTGCGTGTTTCGTGTGTGCCAAATGCAACAGGTACACGAAAAAGACCCTCTGAATAGTAGCCAATGTTGAAAACTACTGAAAAAGGCGAGGAAACCACCAATAAGGCTAATGGCATCCAGTAAATTGCATGAATCACAAAGTGTGAATAGATGTATTGTCGTTGAACACAAGGGAAACCACCCAGTCAACGACCAATGATGAAATGTCGACTATTGGGTTCAAGGTGACCTACCAAAGATGAAAGTAGGGCCAGGGTGCATGATAAGACCATAGTATCATGTGATTCTGAGACAAATTGAGGGTATGGTCGACATGCAAAGTCAAGAGTTCTGAGGAATGGCCGACATAGGTTGATAGACTTCCTTTGAACAAGAGCATGAGACATATGGTAGACTCCAGCAGCATAGACCCAATGATATAACTATCAGATGCATGAGGCATCGATAATGTTCTCTATGGGGACTGGAAGAGTAACCAGTCGGTAGAGAAAACACTATAATGAGATCATCTTCCTAAGGTCATGCTAAACCCAAAATTATGATGATGCAAGGACTCAATAACTTTGTGCTCTATTCAAAGGCGACACGACTGCTGTCAAATATAATATAGTACTCCCTTCTCACCCGTCTTTTTTTTGTTTTTTCATAACAAATGAATGCTATGATACAGAGGAGGAAACGAGTGTTGCAAGTAAGAAAAACTAGTTCTAGCAGTGGAACGTACCTATGCTCAATGCAAGGAAATGCATGCAGGATATGGACACTCGGGGTGATGTTTCCTCCAGGGTATAGGGTGTCAAATTGCGAAGAATATAAACAAGGCTCTGCTTGGTTGAGGATGAAAAAACTGCTTAGGCAACGGTTTATAATGCAAAGCGAGAACCGACTAAAGGCTCAATACTGCAAGCGAGGGCATGAGATGCAATCACAACTTAACGCCAAAAAATGTCCTTTTTTATGTCTTTTAGTCTACTTGGTGTGAAAAAAGGGATAAACTTGTGCCAAATAGACGTCTTTTCAAATCCAATTTACAAGTGTGAAAAAGACAAGTTAACTCGGTGATCTTTTCTATTTTTGTTAACGAGTCAGAAAAGATCTTAACTAAAACTCATGACCTTTCAAATCCAATTTAACGAGTGTGAAAGGGATAAATCACTCAACAATTTTTTCAGTTTTTTAGACGAGTCGGAAAAGAGCTTAACTAAGACTAGTTTTTGGGAGTTCGCGGGGAATAAGGCCGCATGTGTATGAGTGAGAAATGAGGCTCATCATAAAGTCATGTGTCAAGTTATAATGGACTCCCGATCCTAAGGAAAAACTCGGCATGGGAACCAAATGACAAAGAGGATCTAACTAGGGCGTCCATGTTTGGTAAGTCTCTACCATTTATTAGCGACACTACTTATAGCAGACGGAAGGTTCTGTGTCGCAACAAATGGGTTCGTACCTAAGGCGTAAAAAGCGGTAGTCGAAGGATAATGCAAAAATGCACGATGGAGTGGATACCTATCCTATATGCTAGGTTATGAAAATACCTTCCCAAGGTGACAAACGGCCAATCATAACGTTGAAATCCGCAAGAAATCTGGATCAAAACTACAAAAGCCAACTCAAAACCACTTCGTAGTAGTCCATTAGGTGAGAAATTGGCATGAAACGATAGAAAGTGGGTAAAAATAGCTTATAAATAGTAATAAAATAAAAAATTACTATACCATTTTGATTTTTACCCAAATAGTGCTATTTGGACCAAAATACCTCCAGGATTCAAATGACGATTGCGGGAGCATCAGGCAACGAAATCAAGAACTGTCTGGATTAGGTAACTCTACTTCTCATCCTCTTCAAATTCAGTGGATTACATTCTTGAATTAGGTTTCGGTTTTTTAGTTTTTGAGGGCGTAAATTAGGAATTTCGATGTACGCGGGTTGCCTTTGTTTAGGTCGCGTATACGACGAAGTATACACCTCTGTGTGAACTACAAGGGGCGTGTATTGAGCCCTACACGTGACTGTGTGCAAAGGAAGTCGCGTACAGGTACGCAAATGACCAAAAAGAAAGGTTTTAACTCAAAAATTGATTTTTCCTTTGCAGGATGGTTCTTGAATGGAGAGAACGAGAGCATGAGGAGGTTGATGCAGTTGTGGATCGAGATCCAGTGACTCAAGCGGCTCTAAAAAGATGTGGCTTGTACAAATTTTGGGCTCTCAAAGGAATGAGGGCCCAAGTGAGGTTGTTGGAGATGTTGGTGGGTTACTGGGACCCTGATAGCGAAATCTTTATCCTCGATGGAAAACCATTGAGGATCGAAGTAGAGAACATCTACTTCTTGACTGGTCTATCACGCTGAGGAGAAGTTGTAAACCTCAAGTCGCGCGGAGCAGGGAGTGGGATGAAAATCGAGGATTATATCGATGCCCACTGTGTAGCAGGGACTCCAAAGGTGGGAAGCCAACTCCCCATCCAAGCAATAAATAACCTCAGTCTGAAGATCATTGTGCTCGTGCTTACCAAGATCACAGGTTCAGCCTCGTTGCATCAAGCATCGAGACCGCTCATGTTCTATGACATACAGTGTACGAGACCCATTGTCTATGACTGGTGTACCTCACTGTTGACCAATATGAAAGGTCAGTTGACAAAGTGAAAACAGGGGAGTAAGTGAAACTTCGGGTTTGCCTCTATTCTTTGCAGTTTCATTTTCGAGAGGGTTCCAGGTCTGAGACCTATATTGGAGATCCTTCCTAGAGGACCGCGTGATCCAGCCATGGCATAGTGGACCGAGGTCATGAGACGGCAGGGGGGAGGTAGGGTGCCAACACCCTACAACGAGGATTTTTTCTTTTGGTGGCAGCGACAAGTCATTGCTCTAGACGACTATCCCTATGCGGGGATCAATTTTAGAGGAGATCCAGATATGCCACTTCCACCAGGGACTGCCTACGATGACATAGGTAAAAAGTTTTTAAATATTTCATTTCTTTTTGTATTTTTGTAATAAGGAACAAAAATATTTTTGGAATGTGCTTAAATATTAACTAGACACTTGTGTAACGCAGATGTGGGTCTGCAACGCAGATTCCCTTGACATAGACGAATGAACCAGGGAGATGAGGTGGTGGGAGGAGAAGCGAAGAGAGTCCTACAAAACGTGCAGGGCAACCTATCTCGTTTGACACAGAGAATTCCAATGGTTTAGGTAGAGGATCTACCTGAATCCATGCAGCGACAGGTGGTTGGTGTACCTAGAGCATGGGTACGACTCTTTCGGCATCTCGCAAACACCGTAGTTTTCTACCATGACACACATCCATCGCCACAGGTGTAGATGTCGTGGGATATGTATACCGGTTGTATATGTGTATTGAGGGTTTTAGCCCCATTTTTGTAATATAAACACCATATTTTTTAAATATATAAAAAGGGATCTTCGACTTTACTTATATATTACAATGTGTACATTGATGTGACAGTTTTATTTTCTTTATTAACATGAAAAATACCAATCTAAAATGTAATTAGCATAGGCATCGGATACATGATTAGAACTCCTAGGAATGTGATAATATGTAACAAAATCAAATTGTCGTTCTAAAATACGTACCCGTAGGAATCGACGGAGTAAAGTAGGATCACGCACATGGTAATTTCCGTTCAACTGACATACTACTAACTAGGAATCCAAGCGAACCTCTAAAGAGAAAACACCATGTGAGATAGCATCGCGCAAAATTTCTATGATGGTGCTATATTCGGCCACATTATTCGTGGATGGCCCTAGGCATACGCCACCTGAAGACACCAGTAGACCCTCGGGTGAGTAAATCACCCAAGCGAAGGAAGCCAAGTTTTGTGTATGACGACAAGCTCCGTTTGCGAATCCTAGGTAGACCGAAGACTCCGTTGACATCTGTCAATAAAGGGAAAACTCGATAAGCAAGACAAAGACAAAAAGAAAGGGAAAAGATATGTATATACACTAAATTAAATTAGTATACGAAGAGTTCTTCTCAAGCCTAGGGCTCAAGTGTAATATATTTTCAAGTAGAGCCCATTTATAGGCTCGGCCAACACATTCTTTTCATAATCTTCTAACTCATAGGCTCCTTTTTCTAGAACACGTCGCATGATATAAGGACTATGCCACATGGGTTTAAACTTGCTTGCCCCGAGCGGTTCTTTGGCTTGGTCATATAAGAGGACTAAGTCACCCTCAGCGTACAATCGAGAACAGACAGACTTGTCGTACTGGACCTTGACACGTTTTTTGTTTGCCTCGATAACCGTAAAGGCATCCCAACGTTGCTCGTCAAGATTCTCTAGGTGCACAAGGTGTCTCTCTAGATCTGAAGTGTCAGGTAGGAGCGCAGATGCCAACTTAAGAGAAGGGATTTCACATTCAATAGGGAGAATCAACTCCACACCATGCACTAACTGGAAAGGGGAAAATCCGGTGGCAGTCTTAACTATGGTTCGGTATGCCCAAAGCGCGGGATACAACATGATGTGCCAATCGGACATACTCTGACTGACAGTTTTTGGCAAAATGGTCTTGAGAGACTTGTTGACGACCTCTACTTGTCCATTTTCCTGGGGGTAATCAAGGGAGTAATGACTATGTCTAAACCCCAGCTTAGATGCTAGTTCTACCATCATTTCGTTTTGAAAGTGACTGCCATGGTCAGTGACAATCTCACTCAAGATACCAAATCGGGCGATAATTTGATTGAATATGAAGAAGGCAACAATATTCCCATCGGATTTTATGGTAGGCATGGCCTCAACCCACTTAGTAAAGTAGTCAACAGCCACGATAATGTGTCGATTCCCCCCAGTCGAAGTTGGGTTGCAATCGATGAAATCTATCGCCCACTTAGTGAAGGGGCTAATAGTAATGACTGGGTGAAGAGGGGTTGGATGCGAGTGCATTTTCCGAGTGAACACCTGGCAAGGGTGACACTTCTTAACTGCTTCGATAGAATCTTTAAATATAGTAGGCCAAAAATAACCATCTCGCAAGATTTTTTGGGTTGTCACAAGCCCGGATAGGTGACCACCACAAGCCCCTTTGTGACAATCATTTAGGACTAACTCGGCTTCCTCGTGAGTTAAGCAACAATGCAATATATCATCTATTCCTTGGTGATACAAAGTGTCACCGACGATGGTATAATTTTTGGCTTGGTATCTAATACGTCGTCGATCATATCACGAGAGATGTTGAGCGAACTTCAAGGTTTGAAGATATAAAACAATGTCTCCATACCAGGGGTCTAACGACGAGACAAGGAAAATGTGTTTGTCCACAAACGAATCAACATGGATAACATCCTCATCTAATCATGGAAAATCAGATATTAACTCTGCGAAGACTAGTGATTTCTTGGACTTGGCCGAAGCGAAGTCGAGATCAAACTCTTGTAAGATGACAATCCATTTATTATATTTCCCCCCTATGATATGGCTAGTAAGGACATATTGAAATGGATTGACATCGGAAACCACCGTAGTCTTGCAAAGTAATATATAGTGACGTAAGCATTGGACTGCGTGAACGACAACCAAAGCCAACTTTTCAACGTGAGAGTAATTAAGCTCAGGACCAACTAAATTTTGACTAAGATAGTAGATGACGTGGTCATGGAGCTCATCATCCTCCTGAACTAGAACCATACCAATCGTCTCTTCATACGCGGCGATATACAACAAGTAATCTCTATTGTAATCAGGATACTTCAATAGAGGGGTCAGTACCAAGGCTTTCTTCAAAGCGTCGAAAGACTCCTAGGCTCGCTCATCCCAGATAAAATGGGTGTCTTTCTTCAAGAAGCGCATGAAACCCTTAGTGATATTGGCATAATTCACTATGAACCGACGTAGAAAGTTATCTTTCCCCTGTAAAACTTAAAGTTGTCTAATCATGTGCGGGGGAGGCAATTGAAGTATTGCCTCAACCTTAAGAGGATCTACCATGATCCCGGTCTTGAAAACTAAAAATCCCAAAAGACGACCGGACTTAACACAAAAGATGCATTTGTGAGGGTTCAACCGGATTCTATAGTAACGACATCTTTCAAAAACAAGTTGAAGGTGTGTAACATGAACCACTCTCTTGCGAGAGTGAGCAACAATATCATCAAGGTAGGATTTGACTATGTGTTTAAGATCGTGAAAAGTGAAAGTCATGGCACATTAGAAGGTTGCTCTGGTGTTTTCAAGGCCGAAAGGCATTTTCCGGTATGCAAAAGTACCCCAAGGACAAATAAATTCCGTCTTGTGTTGGTCCGGATTTGGTTATACCTTAAAAATTCGTCCATAAAAGAAAATATCTTGCTTCCCCCACACTCATCAAGAACTTGATCGATGAAAGGTGTGGGGAAGTTATCTTTAGGACAAGCCTTGTTCAGGTCGCGAAATTCCATACATACATGGATGGTTCCTTGCTTTTTATTCACATGAATGGGGTTGGATACCGATTCAGTCAAAGGAACTGTGTAGATGAAGCCATCATTAAGTAGCTTCTCCACCTCTGCCTTAATAGCAGGGGCCTTCCTAGGATTTACAGCTCTAAGACGTTGTTGAACAGGTTTAGCATCTGGATAAGTTATAATCTCATGTTCGACAATACGAGGGTCGATCCCTGGCATCTCTTCATATAACCAAGCAAATACATCTCGAAATTCTTTGAAGAGTTCGGTGTAGATCAAAATTTCTTCTGGCAAACAATACGCACCTATATTTACATTTTCAACCTTGCCAGGGGTACGAGACATATCGACCGTGATGGTAGGAGAAATACTTGCCATGTTTCCTTCGGCATAAATGTCATGCGTATCAAGTGGAACTACGACATGACCGACTATCTCACTCAAAGTAGATCGAAAGTCATCTTGCTCGATTGTTTCAAGACTTGGGAGAAAATAAGATCGATGATGCATATCATCCCAAGGTCTCTCGGAACCATTCATGGCTTAGAGGATGGCTTCATCCGAAGGCAAAGTCTCATCCAAGAAATCATGCGAACAAGACAACGAGGTGGCCCATACAGGCCTAAGAACAGGATCCTCCTTGTCCATCGGTGAGGTAACAGGATCGAGATCAGTGGAAGAGTCAAGAACATCTTGATATGCAATCTCTGTTGTCGATAGTGGCATGGCCATGCCAGTATGCGACTGACCTTCATACGACAAAGTCGGGGAAGGTAGGGTCCATGGATCACAAAAATAGGAAGTTCAGAAAGGAATGGACCTTTTTGTTGAAGCAGGCCTACTAGACATGGCGTAAACGTGGTGATTCAGTGCTGAGAAGTCAAAAGTACCCATAAGGGAAGAATACATTCCGACACCGATATTCTCAGTTGTCGGCTAAGAATTGTCGATCACGGGGATCGACGGTCTGGCAGATGCATTAGGACTAGAGTACGCAAAGGATAACTAGTCAATGGTCATGATCTTCCCTTGATGAGGAAAACAAAGTGTACGGAAGACGGACAATACAAAAATGACCATAGCATAGGTCCAATTGCGACCTAGTAATAGGTTATAATCAAGAGGTGCATCAACTACCTCTACCTCCACCTCTACCGTCTTCCCATCTAACTGAACTGGAAAGGCAGGGAGAATACTGTGAGGGAAGAAGGAATGACTGTCAAATGCAGTCAACATGTTCGATGACTTGGAAAGGGTCGAAGAACCGAGAGCTTTCCAATAGAGCAGGGATATCATGTAGGTGGCAGCACCTTCATCAACAACCGCACGTTTAATCGTATACTTGGAATACTCCACGTGGATTTGGAAATCCACATGGTAAGGTAAGTGAGGCTTCACATCCGTGACATCAAACTTGATAACTTTTGAGCCACTGGATTCTAGAGCTCCTATAGTAGAGATTAAGGCATTTCTCTTTGAAGGACACGTCTGGAGTACCTCCAAAGCCGACATCGCACAAGGGGTTTGGCCTAGGTCCTCAACAATAGAGTAGTTATGGGTGGCTCTAGCATTAAGGTTATGGGTAGAGCACTTGAGTACTCCTTTTGGAATACGAGGCGGTGGCTCTGGTTTCTCAATCTGTAAGTTCGTCTCCGGAGGGGGAGGGGGAACTTCTAGACTAGATTTAGCTTTCGAAGAGTTATAATCTCGAGATCGAGTGGCTACATTGATTTTCACATCGACCATATTGATACATACACAGTCTCCATATTTTGATGGTTGGTTTTGACTCCCACTGGTCGCATTTCTGACATTCGAAGAGCTCGAGGCTAAGTGTTGGTTATATGGGAATGAATTCGTCAGCACAGCGGGTGGTAGATTCAAAAGCCTCACAGCCTCCACGAGTTTGGGGCATAAATGCGTAAGGTGATCATCGGTACAAAGTTTACAAGGAAACTTCACATTACGTTTCTCTTTCTTGCCCTCTCCAGTGTTATCATTATGCTTCCCATTACTATCTTTGTCCTTGGGTTTATTACCATTTTTCCCACCCTTACGATTGTTTCGACCTTTCCTTTTATTCCCATATGGTTGCTGGTCACAATTTGGGTTTTTCGACGATTGCACAGAATGTACATTCGCCGACTGAGTGGGGTTGGAGGACACAGATGAAGTTGGTCCTCCAGTAGACTGGTTTAGAGACAAAGTCTTCAAGTGGCTCGTCGATGAGTCTGCGGACTTTACATTGGTGGATCCTACAATGCCATTAGCATGAGGTCTGGGTTTTTTCCTAGAGTCGTAACTTGACCGCGGTGCTTCTGGAAGAAGGTGATATAACATCCAAGACTGAGCATATATCAAATATAACTGCTAGGCTCTAAACATAGCTTCTTCCTCAGTGGTGACCCCGGAAGTAGCAACGTCCTTCGAGATAGGAGGGTGAAAAGACTTTAGGAACCATTCTAAGAGAAAGGTCAGGTGTATAGGGGTCTTAATCAACCTCTTTTTTCTACGCCACTCCTGGATATGATTTGAGATATGAGTGGTGGTGTCCTGGCGTAAAGTCGAAAAAAGTTCGAGGTCATCATCATAATGAGTGGTTAAACAAGACCATCACCAACTGATTAAATGACCCATATGTCCCCCTAGGTATCTCAATATACCATTGCGCAGCAACTCCAATGAGAGTGCGTTGAAACAATCGTAATCTAATAGAATCGCCATTAAGGGAATTTGATGAGCACCAAAGGTGAAAGGTAGTGACGTGATCACCAGGGTGCTCTCCATTCTTTCCTTCAAACTTTGGGATGTTCGAAGGAAGTATGGTGGGGATGGGGGGGCATGTGGGATCATGACTCACTGGGTCGTTCATTAACTTAGACAAATCTGGCAGATTAAGCATGGCCAGAAAAGGGAGATGGGGTTGCGACATCTGGCCCCAACCTCCCTTGAAAGATTGTGAGTGTGGAACTGCAACCCATCCAGGATTCTGGTAAGAACCATAGCCCTTTTCAGGATTATAAGGCCCTCCTCCGGGTTGATTCGTATAAGATGGGTTGGGCATCATTCCAACAGGAATGTTTCGTTGAGGATTATAAAAATTGCCCCCAACCGAGTAAGATCCAGGTTGGGGGTTATGAAAGTTTCCCACAACCGGATTGGATCCGGGTTGGGGGTTGCCCAAAGGGTAAGGTTGACCTCCTTCGGGCAGGAACTCGAAAGATTGAAGTGGATTCGTCATACCAAAATTATTGGTCGAAATCGGCACCGAGGAGGTAGGGATATGGGGCGAAACTTATCCACCATCTTGGTTATTCCATCCATCCGTAAAAGGATTAGACCCAAGGTTAAGAGCAAGGACACTTCCTACATTAGGATTCGCTTGAGGGATATGAGAACCACCAAACAGAAATGGAGTGTAAGGAGGTGTAGAGCACCTGAGTCCAATGCTAGAATTAGGGCCAGCAGCTAGGATGGCAGTCAAAAACTGTGAAGTGAAGTTAGGCATACCATAAGAAGAAGGACTAGAAGCTAGAGGGATGGACTGAACATTGTATCCTAGTGAATGACCAAGACCCCCAAAAGGGTTTGAGACAAGAGATGAAGCATTAACTATAGGTCGATCCATAGTACTGGTATAAGCCTCCGGCACTGCAACTGTAGTGGTTGCATAATTCGAAGGGGTGCCATTAACTATAGTAGGTATGGGAGTTGAAGAGCTCCTAGTGTTCTGAAGACTAGATTCAGTACTCATCCTTGTGGAACCACAAGTCTGAAAGGTGGATATGTGTGTACCACGCCTAATAACTCTATGCCTTTTAGAAGGCAAGAACTCGAAATCCGGTGGTAACTGTAACAACCGATGAAACCGGCGAGGGTGTTGGTCCAACTCCACGACGACTTATGACTCTACAAAATAAAATATCCTAAGGCTGACTAGTAGTCAAAGAGCATACAAAAATTCAAATGGCCAATATGCATGCAAATGAGCTAAAGTGGCTGAGTGGCCTCCCTCACTAAAGAATGTATGTCTCGTCCAAGAGGGACCTAAGACTCCCTGCTAAAGTTTGGAGGTAACAGATCAGTTATAGGGACCCTTGTGGGATTAACAACCAATCAGTCAGATCCCCCCGGAGAGGTAATCCTCCATAAAGGTTGTGTGTTTTCCGACCCCTATCTGACCCAGGATAAAAGCAGAATAACCCCTGCAAGTAACCTATGAGATACCTAAGTCAAGCAACTAATAAACCATTGTATAACCGATGCACAGGCGAGCAGTTGTAAGTCTGGATTACCATATGGGCAGGGTAGCAAAGCCCGAAACCTTGAAAGCACCGCCTCTCACAGAGGTAAGGGTACTAGCAAGATCCCCAAATATGAATAAATCCATAGAAATATCTCTGACGCTAGGCGAGTATCCGGGGGTTATCCCTTGAACTAACTTCGTGCAACCTCATGATTAACTCTGGTGTGAACGGAGCCTCCTGATCTTACCAATTATACAATGGACTTCTCAACTCCCTGTCTCAAACACATATGTTGATTTAATTGCCTTGGAGAAATTTACTCACAAAATCCTATTCCAAGGCACTAAATCCTAGACTAGTTTGTGCACCCTAAAAAATAAAATCGTAACTAATCAATTTTAATTTTAAGCATAAATTTTATTGGCCGTGATTACTCAAAAAGGTATGGAAGTGAAACTCATGATGTTATGACTCTGCAAGAAAATAAATATGAATATAATGCAAAGTGTAACTTTAAATTTTTCAATGAATGATATGTTAATAAAAACGATGCAATTTTCAATTTCAACTCTGCAATTCAGAAGTAAAATTCAATCTTTCACTAAATGCACTAAGCTAATGATAAAGATTCAAAAGACAAAAATGCCAAGCAATGTAAAATGCCTATTTTTTTTGTATTTTCAATATACTAAAAAGAAAATGCATGGACTGATAAACAACCCGATGTATAAATTCTATTGTGTATAAACGAAATAACTCAAGCAAAATACCAAGCATCCAAGAATACAACCCAGAGCTCAAGGACAAATCAAAAATGAAAAACAATGAGAAAGACTCCACCCAAAAATTCAACTCCAAACAGGTTTCATGTCATCCCAGAGAAACTTAACAAGCACTATAGAGACCTAAGAAGGCTCAACAACTATAAAATCCCCCCCAGCAATCACAAAACCAAGCAAACAGGCAAGGAAAAGTGGTATACGCGATTTTTCAGGGAAACAGTACGTATATGCGTAGCTTGCAATGAGATAGCATGCGTATGTACGCGACTGTCCAGGTAAAAGGCGCGTACAAGCTTTAAAACAAGGCCAGGCAAGGGCAAAAGGCTGAAGACTCAGACCCTGAGTGAACGAAATCTGTCGAGCAGTGGTATGACAAGAAACAAAAAGGAAAAAGAGCAATGCAAGGAGAAAAAGTACTTCAACCCTTAGAAAGAAGATCTCTTCCCAGTGGAGTCGCCAATTCTGTTACGAAGGAAAAACTCTCTATGGCCAGGGTAAACCACAACAGACAGGTATGATTGCAGAAATCAACTCAATTCCAACGTATGCTATATAAACTAATATGCAAGATAAGAAAGAGGCCTACCTCGATCCAACATTTGATGATGTTCCACCGTTGAGCACTTCGACCCAAAGCTTTAAACCTGCAACAAGTTCTCAACAAACAAGCAGAGCAAGTATATAGTGATAATATAAAGGGGTTAGCACATTAGATAGCATAATCCATTAATAAACATAAAAAACATGCCCATGGATAATAATCATATATTTGCACAGTACCAATTGGACGGGAAAGGAGTATTTCTATTAATAAATGATCAACAGAAGCGAAAACATTACAGACTTCCAATTGGGCCTCCACCACTTCAATCCTCCACCAAAGGCAAGCTCATAGAAAGGAGACAATAAGGTTCTCTCAACAATAGGGAAAGAGCTTGGGGGCTGAACATTGTGTTCAGACTTGAGGAACAAAGGGATGCAGACTCAATATAAAGTAATTTCTCCAGAGTAACTTTAATCTTAAAGTTGAATGCTTTCTCCTTTTTTCCATAGCTCGGAATCGTTCTTTTATATCCTTCAGAATGCAACTGAAGGGCCGAGTCGGAACTTTTACAGTATATGGAAGGCCAAAGATTAGAGATCTCCTGTCGTGACATGGAAACCCAACTTCATTTTTGTATTTTCTGGCACAAATCCCGATGTACGCGGACTGTAGTGGAGCAGCCTACGTATATACGTGTTGTATAGTAGATAAGGCGCGTATATGTGGAAAAATATTTATTTTTAGCTCTGGATTCATCAAAAAGGGATGGCAAGTCTGCATAGGGAAATGGAAAAAGGCCCTTTGTGCAAGATTGCAATGGTGTGGCAAATCTTGTTATAACAGAAGCACAAGGCTATTCCTGGCTATGGCATTTCATATTTAGACATTTAAACTTTGGAGGTCTGAAGCTGCTACACACAAAGGATATGGTGAAAGGTTTACCATTGATTGAAAAACCAGAAAGAATATGTGAAGGCTGCATTTTTGGAAAGCAACATAGAGAATCATTTCCAGTTGGCAAGTCATATAGAGAAAAAGCTCCATTGGAAATTGTACATTCAGATATTTGTGGACCAATGCAAACATCATCTATAGGAGGAAGTTCCTATTTTCTTACATTTATTGATGATTTCTTAAGAAAAATGTGGATTTATTTTTTAAAACACAAATACGACGCATTGGGTTGTTTTCAACAGTTTAAATCACTTGTAGAGAAGCAAAGTGGTTATTACATCAAGGTTCTAAGAAATGAAAGAGGAGGTGAATACATTTCAAGAGAGTTTTAGAACTTTTGTAAAGTTCATGGCATCTACAAGCAATTCACTACGCGATATACACCACAACAGAATGGTGTCGCAGAGAGAAAGAATCGAACCATCATGGAAATGGCATACGGTATGTTAGCAACCAAACATTTTTCAAATGAGTACTAGGTTGAGGCAGTAGCAACTGCAGTATACTTCATGAACATATGTCCGAAAAAAAGTGTGAAGAACAAAGTTCCTCAGGAAGCCTAGACATGTATGAAGCATAATGTAGCACACTTAAAAGTTTTTGGTTGTGTCGCATACGCACATGTTCCAGATGAGTTGAGAAAGAAGCTAGATAACAAAGGACATAAATTTATATTTTTTGGATACTTTGAATATACAAAAGCATACAAACTGTATGATCCTGTTGCAAGGAAGGTCATAATTAGTCGCGATGTTCAATTTGTGGAGAATGAATAATGGGATGGAAGTATAGAAAATACAGTTAAAATTATTGATGCTATTGAGAATGATGACACAGAAGAAGAAGTGGTTCAAACACCATGCACAAATCAGTGTGTAGTTCCTTCCACTCCTGGAAACATGACACAAATCTCAACACAAACTACTCCAATGAGATCTACAGGTGCACAATCCACACCTAGAGCGCAACAAACTGCAGAAAGAAATCCAAGTAGTTCTACATCTCTAGATCCAACATTAGCAAGTTTGTTACTAATGAAGACAAGAAGTCTGCGCGACATCTATAATGTTGGCACAACAAATTCATTTTCAATTTTTTTTCTGTTTTCACAAATAGATGATCCATTAAATTTTAAAGAAGTTGTCAAAGATGATGTATGGGCACAAGCCATGGATGAAGAAATCAAATGCATAGGAAACAATCATAAATGGAAATTGGTAGATGTACCTGTAGACAAGGATGTGATAAGTGTCAAATGGATTTATAAAACCAAACATGATGCAGAAGGAAATGTGCAAAATCACAAGGCAAGGTTAGTTGCAAGAGGTTTTACACAACAACCTGGAATTGATTTCAATGAAACATTTGCACCAGTTGGGAGCATGGACACAGTGAGAATTGTGTTAGCCATTGCTTCGTAGAACAAGTGGCATGTTTATCAAATGGATGTAAAGTTAGCATTGTTTAATGTACATTTGGAAGAAGAAGTATATGTGGAACAACCATAAGGCTATGAGATTGCAGGACAAGAAAACAAAGTGTATAGATTAAAGAAAGCATTGTATGGGTTAAAGCAAGCTCCCAGAGCTTGGTACAGTCGCATAGATTCCTACCTCACACATAATGGATTTCAGAGAAGTGAATGTGAGCCGACTTTGTGCATCAAAGGAAATCAACAAGGTAATATGTTAATTGTTTTCTTATATGTATATGATTTGGTTTTTACAGGTGATTTTGGCATAGAAGAATTTAAGTCTGTGATGAAGGATGAATTTGAAATGACTGATTTGGGGCTTATGAGATATTTTCTAGGTATTGAAGTTCACAAATCCAAAGCTGGTATATTTATTTCTCAATCTAAGTATGCGCATGAAATTTTGAAAATATTCAATATGATAAATTCCAAGGTAGCCCCAACACCTGTTATAACATAATTGAAGTTAAGCAAAGAAGATGAAGGATCTAAAGTGGATCCCACACTGTTTAAAAGAATGGTAAGAAGTCTTATGTAACTGACAACAACAAGGCATGATATTATGTATGGAGTGAGCCTGATTTCAAGGTTCATGGAAACTCCAAAAGAATCACATTGGAAGGAAGGAAAAAGAATTCTAAGATATGTGAATGGAACAAAAGCTTTTGACATTATGTATTCTACTTCAAAAGATTTCAGACTTATTGGATACACAGACAGTGATTGTGGAGGCAGCATAGATGACAGGAAAAGTACATCTAGGTACACATTTCATTTTGGAACTGGTATAGTATCATGGGCATCAAGGAAGCAACCCATTATGACTCTTTCTTCAGCAGAAGCTAAGTACGTTGTAGCTACAAGCGCAACTTCTAAAGCAGTTTGGATGAGAAGAATGTTAAAATATTTGTTGCAGGAACAACAGGAACCAACTACATTGTTTTGTGACAACAATTCTGCCATGATGTTATCAAAGAATCATGTGTTTCACAAGAAAACCAAGCACATTGATACAAGGTATCATTTTATCAGAGAATTGGTAAATAACAAAGAAATTTGTTTAGAATTTTGTAGGTCTAAAGAACAAGTCGCAATTATTTTCACAAAAGCTTTGGCAAGAGATGCATTTCAGAAATTGTGCAGTTGTCTAGGAGTCGGTGCAGTAACAGATGTTTAACAATACATGTAAATTCAAATTTTTGATGTAAATTTTGTATTTTGTAAACTCACCTACTTATAATTAAGGGGGAGTGTTGGAGATATTAATTACAAGTCGGTGATCTTTACGTCTCCTCTGAATTAGTCAGTTAGTTAGTTTTCAAGTCTCAAGTTCGTGAGCTCTACGTTTACACAAACTCAGTTTTGTCAGTCGACAAGCAGGGGAGTTATTTAATGAGCCGATTTTTATCTTTTTCGAGCTTGTTAAGTGGATAGAAGTCAGTCAAAATTTATTATCATCTTAATTGTTTGAGTCAGTTTTACTTCTACAGGAAGTTTTAGTCTTCATCTTTATATGTCCGAGTCTGTAGGTAGTCAAGATAGATAGGTAGAGAGAACGGAGTTGTGAGTTAGCAAGTAGCAACAACTGTGAGGAATCAAAGAAGTCTCAGAGGTCAAGCTCTATGTTTGTAAGTTGCAGAAGTTGTTCAGAAGTCATTTGGAGCAGAAGCTCGTCAAGTTATTTTATTTTGTATTAGTGTGCAACGTCGAAGTTCTTAATATATATCAAGTATTTTGTGTTGATAAATTCATGAGTATTTCTGAGTTTATATGCTAAGTATAGCATATTGTTGACTTTGTGTCAAGAAATTGGCTTATTTGGTGTTACTATCACAACGTGCAGTAAATTGTGCAGTCTGTGAACTACACGGTAAGTCTTGAGAGTTCAGCCACAAAGTTTTGTGGTGCATAGTATTTGTAATTATGTTGCGCAAAGTTTAACTATGCATTGTAGATCTAAGATAAACTAGGATTTATCAATACCTTGCAGTATTTTAATTTTCTCTTATTCATAGTTCTTTATAGAACTACAATGTCTTCTTAAATTTATGTATGATAGTATTTTTAATAAAATCTTTATTTTGTGAAGTAATATCTCAATCATTTATTTAAGACTTAGTTGAATAACCGAGAGTTTTCATTAAACTTTAAATCTTGTTATTGAAAATTAAGTACTTAGTCATTGGGATATTCTTAATGAAATAAAAACTTTTTTATATGAGAAAATTAAACTAGAAGTTATTTTATATGGCTAGCCGCATAGAAGCAGCCCCATGGAATGTCCAAGTGATTTCGTATGATCAGAATCCTAAGCTTTTTTCCCTTAATTTTTACCATAAATTCCTTCATTAAATTAATAATATATGAAACACCCACATCATATCTGCGGAATAAAATATTCTTTAAAATGCTGCTATTGCTTGCTTCTACTAACCACAACACAAGGGAGAGCTTCAAAATGTTTTACCAACTTATCTTCCAACCAAGCCTGCATGCTACCCGTGATGCGTCCAAGTTCCCCGCTGGTTGAACTTGATCGAGACATAATTAAAAGCCTCCACTGTATAAGGATAGCTGTGAACAAGGTGAAAATGAATTTAGGTTAGATTATTATTATCGATTTTTTTAAATTAATTATTTTAAAATATTATAAATATAACACATTTACATACATATGAATTATTGAAATATATTTTATTTTATTAAAATATATTTTATAAATTATTATGTTATATTATTAAAACTTTTAATTAATTAAATATTATTATTTTATATTATAAAATTTTAATTAATTTAGTGTAACTTTAATTAATTCAATATAACTAGGTTAATTATGACAACAAATTAGTATTTTTTAACCAAATTCAAATTCCAATTATTAACATTTATTATTAAATTAAAAATAATATATTTAAGACTTCTGAAAAATATTACAATAAAATTTGAAAATAGTATAAGTAATAAAATATTATTTTTATAAATTTATATTTATATATATTATTATAAATGAGGTTTCATGTATTAATTTGGTGTTTTTAAAAATAAATTATTATTATTATTATTATTAGATAATAATGAAAATGATGAGATATTGCCATTACTATCTATATTTCATAATGTAACATTGATTCCTTAGTAACTAGTCAATCAATCCCAATTCCAATGATATCAAATAAAACTATGCTGCCGCCTCCACTTTAATTTTGATTAAGTAATTACTATAATTGCTAAAAAGTTTTACTGTCAAAACTCTACAAATAATTAAGTGAAATTTAGAGAAAATTTCTACTCGATTAAAAAATAATTAGATATATCCGCTTATCGACTTGCTGCAATAAAAATTATTAACATGGTTGTCCAAGGCGTTACGCAAGATTAAGGTCGGCGGGGTATCCTTCTCCTTAGTCTTAGTCTAAGATTCATTATAGGGTTTGACAGGGCCAAGTGGGAGAATTCAGGAGCTGACCGGGTTTTGCTTGTTCGAATAAAATACTCTGAGAGTCGTGTGGAATCAACTTCCTTATACTTTATTTCTCTGTTAACTACTTTTTAATGGATAAGCACTGCTACGTGGCCGCAAAGCGTTGCCCACTTCTACGTCTAGAAGCGAGTTTTGCATTGCCACGGGACGGAACCCTGCACTTCAATTATCCGTTTCTTTTCTTGATACATCTCCATTCTCAACATTCAAGTGGATGGTTTTTTGCCAGATACATCTACATTCTTAACATTGAAGATCTTTTCAGATACATCTCAATCCTCTAACATTGAAGTTAAAGGTTTTTTTGAAATTAAGAAAATTCAAAATACTTGAAAGCTTTTCTCCAACCTTTTTCAATGTTAAAACAAATAAACAAATTATTAATTAAATGAAAGTTTAGTTTAAGTATGACTAAACAACATCCTAACATTAATATTTTTAAAAAAGTTTTCATATAAAAATGATGAATCATATGAGTAAAGTTTAGTAAGTTTTTCTTCATCCTATTAAGTCTTTATTAAGTCTAGAGTCTCTATTAATTATTAAAGCTTTAGTCTAATTGTTCTAGGTTTTGGTTTTTTTTGGGATATTCTATGTTTAATTTTACTAGAAATCCTATAAAAAAAATTGTGTATCTACATATTTTAGTGATTAATTATGTATAATTCAAATGTTCCAAGATTTTTATAGCACACTAAATCCATTATTCAGAAATACAATTAAACAACAAAAACTTGTGATTTCTCAGATTTTTCACCGGGAAAATGATCAAAACCTAGAACAATTAAACAACCTCTTTATTAAACTATGAGCTATCATATTTTTTTGTCTTGTGAAATTGAACATTGTTGATGGCTATGACACTATGTTAGGTTCTTTAAAATGGCTAAGGCCAAGGTAAAAAGTCACAAGCTTATCTCGATTATAAATTCTAAATCCAAGGGGCATGGAGCGAAGTCAACTATTGACTTTGCTTTCACGAGCTTGTCTCGATTATAAATTTTGCATCCAAGAGGCATGGAGTGAAGGCAACTGATGACTTTGCTCCATGTTTGTTGGATGCTCCCAATCTGCAATGGAAATAAAGGTGCCCGATAAAAAGCTATTCATCAAACCTAATTTCAGAGACAACTAAACCCACACTCCATCCAATCTCAAACTCATTTTCTTGCTCGAAAACCGGGCTTGTTGTCACCTCTGTTAACCATGGTTGATATAAGCTAGATGATTCACTACTATGAATACATAGACTCTCACTACAAAACTCTAAATGATGTGATAAATGTTTCATCTCCATTTGCAAGAAAAGATGGACACATATTAGGACACTCTCATACCATGAGAAATTAAGGAAGAGTGACATTAAATAAAAATAAATTATTGATCACTTAAACAATAAAAAATAATTTTTAATGTTTAAGTACTAATTAAAGGAGGAATAAGGGTGAAGTTTGATTTGGTTAAGAAAGGAAAAGATCTAGAAGGCCTGGAGGAAGAATAAAAGGAGGGGTAGCCCTTCACTTTAACATTATGTCTTGATCTCTTATTGATATGCTCTTGGATCTAAGGTTTTTGTTAGGGTTTTAGCAAAACCTTTTCAACATTATGTTAGCATTGAAAGTCACCCTCAGACTGCTAGAGGATAAGCCCACTACCAATTTGATTTAAATGATTAAAACATGTTATACTTGGTGGATCAGCAAGAGAAGAGTAAAAGGGAGGGAAACATACTGCTTGCAAATGCATTTTCTTGGGTATGGAGTCATAACATTATGTTGATCAAAGACAATTAGGCTACCTACCAAACAAAAACCTTATGCAAGGATGGATAGAAGAATAGAATGTAAACAAAAAAAAGAATATCCACTTAACATGAATATTTTCTGAAAGATATATAAAAGAGTGCTTGAACAATAATCAATGATTAACAGGAAATTACCACAAATCATTTGCAGCTCATGAATCCATTAACCAAAGGCATATTTTGATCTTCAAAGTCTGTAAATATTACTCAAGAAAGATGATAAGAAAGAATGGAACAAGAGAAAAACAATATGGTATCACAACTTTCATGAATATCTAATGGCATAAATGCCTACAACAAATGCCCTCATGCTTACAAATACACAGATAAGCTGCCCCTGCAGCTCTCTCAAGCTCTCTCAAGATCTCTCTAGTCATGAACCCTCTTCTCCAAGAGCTCTCTCCTTCATTAAATAGAAAATAACATCCAAAATATCCTTAGGAGGTCGTAACCCATCTCTTTCATTGGATTTTGGGCCTTGGATATAGGTGGCAACAGTGAAAGAGACAAAAATCCAACAAACTGCTAAATTTTAGGAAGTTGTTGGAAGTCATTAATAAATTTATTGCCAACTCACTGCATGAGGTTTTAATGGAGCTAAATCTTAGGTGTAGGTGTCCTTTAGCATCTAACGGATCTTTGAGAAGTCATTCAAACCCTCCTTGATAGGTGGAAACCTCCAAACAAGGTGAATATCCAGTACTTTTCTGAGTTAGCAGCGCCAGTTTGCAGCACACTTGTTGTACCTGGTGTTTTAATTTTATCTTCCAAATGCCAAAATGGGTCAGGCTGATTTTTGGTCATCAAGTCAATGCCATAATCATGCTCATCCACAAAATATTTCAGAAGAACCCACAACACCATTTGGGATTTATGATAAAATATTTATAAGAAGTTGCTACAGGGAATGAGTTTGTAGCGCACTTGTTGTACCTGGTGTTTTAATTTTATCTTTCAAATGCCAAAATGGATCAAGATAATTTTTGTTCATTAGGTCAATGCCATAATCATGCTCCTCCATAAAACATTTCAGAAGAACCCACATCACCATTTGGGAGTTATGATAAAATCTTTAGAAGAAGTTGTTACAGGAAATGAGTTTGCAATGCCTCTGACAGCTGTGCTGCGAACTTTCCTATAGGTGTTGTTTTGTGCCAAATCAACTCAACTGATGCCAAAACCATGCAAGAAGCCTTGAAAACCTCTGATAAACCTGCTACAACTTCTGAGTAATGAAAATAATTTGCATAAACAGCATATTTATAGAAGCATAGGACAAAACATTCCTTAGATTTACAAGCCTGCATATATAAGATATCATAAAAAAACTGATTGAAAGTTGCAAACATAATTATTTATCCTCTTCTTGTTGCTGAACATTACACTAGCAGTTCTTCAAGCTCTTAATCCACCATAAGCTGTTACAGAGAGTTCGTAGCGCCAGAAGTGGTAGTATGTGATAGTTTGCAATGCACTGTGAGTTCGTAGTGCTTCTAACTAGTTTGTAGCACGTTGTGTTTTAATGAAAATGGAGATGAATTTGATACCTTTCTTTCTTTACAAATGATGACTACTATCATGATGACATGATGACACTTGTGCATGCATTTCAGATTAGCTTCCTAGACTTAGGACAAACCAAGACCATGATTTATTGATAGAACACATGACTCAAAACCTTGAGACCATACCCCTATGATTCAAACCTAAGCTTTTAAAACATGATTGAGATCAGAAAGACTAATCACATGTCTTACCAAGACCAATGGGGTCTTTCTCAGAACAAACTTAGAAAAAATTAAAAATGAGGGCAAACCAAATACTAATGATGTGCTTCAATAAATATCATGTGCTAACATTGGCTCCACAGGGGATGGAGACCTCCTTGTGAGGCTCTAAGAACCTCTACAGTTCGAGTGCCTTATCCATTGGGCATAAACAAGGCTCTTTCTTACAACCTGAAAACTAGGACCTATGACCAATTCCTTAACCAAACACACTGCAAACTGAAACCGGTACTGTAAACTTATTGCAATCAAATTCACTCTGAAATATGCACAAGCTAAAAACAATGTTGCTAAAAATCAGATGCCCATGGAGTGAGCTTATTTTTATTTGTTCCTACACTAACCCACTAAAAACAAAAACAACTGCAAACCAAAATTCTTGAGTGTCGAGCTTATTCATCCTACATCTAATCAGTTGAATTGTTGCTTGATCAAGTATAATTAGTTTTACAATGAAGCCATGTAAGGAACTGATTGACTGGTGAAACTCTTGATTTGGATCGGAAAAAAGAAGAAATCCATGGCATAGAAAAGTGCAGTTCAAAAAGACAGCAGAACCAACATCCACTAAACAAGAATGGTTTGACATCTGCATTTCTCAAAGACTCCATATAATCATCCATAGGATCTTGAAATTCATAAAGAAATACATTTTCTTGTTGTTCCAGCTGGAGATTGGATTATTTCTGTATATGCCCAACTTTACAACTGCTTCCAATTTCATTTTTTTGCAAAAATGAAGGTTGTTGCAGGATGGTTTCACTGATTGCAAGTGCAATTTGACAAAAATACAATCGATCCACGTGATTTGTAGCTAGAGAAAACACATCTTCATATTCATAATAATAAAAAACAATTATAGCAGGTGAACTTTCATAAACCTGTTTATTTGCGTCTACTCCATATCCATGAGAAAGCATATCATTTTAAAGAGTAACAACCTCTTGATCATCATGAAAAGCCTCTTCTACTGCAACATATTCTTCAATACAAGCATCCTCTTGATCACTGTCAGATCCTTTACACCACAAATCCTCATGACAACATTCTAGATAAAGGAAGTCATCTGAAAATCTCTCTTTACAAAATGAATGAAAGATTGTATGAAAACCTTTCAAAGAATTAACACTGGCAATGGGAAGAGATCTACACCAGTCACGGGATTTTCACTCCAGAGAGTATCTAAACAACTTGATCATGACATATTCATATATAACTTTCAATTTAAGCATGCACTCGTGAAAATCTAATAAGAACTCAACCGACACTTCCTAATATTCTCCTCTAAACCTAGGAAGAGGACCTTCCCATTCGCTTCTATCGAGCACATGGTTTGGAAAACCAGATATATTTGAATAATCACAAAATGCATAACTATTAGCAAGTATCTTGTCCATTTCAAACTAGTGAAGTCGTCAATAGATTCATCTGTGATGAAGCTGGAGTCGACAGGTAGAAGATTGCAGTCAAACTAGTGTCCTGCTCCTTTCTACTATCAAGAGTTGGATTTATTCTATGTTGTTCTCCCAAGGAAGATTACTTCGTTCTTCGCTCCCCGACAACGACACCAAATATGTTAGCACCGAGAGTCACCCTCAGACTGCTAGAGGATAAGACCAGTACCCATTTGATTTAAATGATTAAAACGGGTTATACTTGGTGGATCAACAAGAGAAGAGTAAAAGGGAGGGAAACAGACTACTTGCAAATGCATTCTATTGGGCATGGTGTCATAACATTATGTTGATCAAAGGCAATCAGGCCACCTACCAGACAAAAATCTTATGCAAGGATGGATAGAAAAATAGAAGGTAAACAAAAAGAAGAATATACACTTAACATAGATCTTTTCTGAAATATAGATAAAAGAGTGTTTGAACAATAATCAATGATTAACATGAAATTACCACAAATCCTTTGCAACTCATGAATCCCTTAACCAAAGGAAGCTATTGATATTCAAAGTCTGTAAATATTACTCAAGCAAGATGATAAGAAAGAATGGAACAAGAGAAAAACAGTCTGGGATCACAACTTTCATGAATCTCTAATGGCATAAATGCCTAGAACACATGTCCTTAGGCTTACAAATATACATATAAATTGCCCCCTACAGTTCTCTTAAGCTCTCTCTAGTCATGAACCCTCTTCTCCAAGAGATCCCTCCTTCATTAAATAGAAAATAACATCTAAAATATCCTTAGGAGGTCACAACCCATCTCTTTCATCGGATTATGGGCATTGGAGATAGGTGGCAACAATCAAAGAGACAAAAATCCAACAAACTGCTAAATTTTAAGAAGTTGATGAAAGTCATTAATAAATTTGTCGCCAACGCATTGCATGAGGTTTTTATGGAGCTAAATCATAGGTGCAGGTGTCCTTTAGCATCTAACTGATCTTTGAGAAGTCATTTGAACCCTTCTTGACAGGTGGAAACCTCCAAACAAGGTGAATATCCAATAATTGTCTGAGTTAGCAGTGCCAGTTTGAAACACACTTGTTGTACCTGGTGTTTTAATTTTATCTTTCAAATGTTGAAATGGGTCATGCTGATTTTTGGTCATCATGTCAATGCCATAATCACGCTCCTCCACAAAATATTTCATAAGAACCCACATCACCATTTGGGATTTATGATAAAATATTTAGAAGAAGCTTCACAGGGAATGAGTTAGCAGCACGAGTTTGCAGAGCACTTGTTGTACCTAGTGTTTTAATTTTATCTTTCAAATCCCAAAATGGGTTAGGCTGATTTTTGATCATCAGGTCAATGCCATAATCATGCTCCTCCAAAAAAAGCGCTGCAAACTTTCCTGTAGGTATTGTTTTGTGCCAAATCAACCCAAGGATGCCAAAACCATGCAGATCGGAACTTATAAGAGAGTCGTGGAGGCTATTGTGCAGAGCCGAATCATTTACATTGCAGATATGAGGGAATTAGAAGAGACGTGGAGCCATTGTGAGGATCGATCTTCCCATTTGACAACAGAGCGAGGGTTTGGGAGGTT
>JZKD02S1690910.1:122883-134852 GCA_000966675.3 Picea glauca
ATCTGAAAAAAATATATATATATTAGCATATAAAGCATTCAATTATTATGTACATATTAATAACTTTAACTGAGATGGTTCTTCCTAAATATTTATCACTTGACTTCATGGTGGGGATGGGAAGATCACTAATACTGGGTGATACTCCAACACGCCTAACTGGGCCTAAGAAGAACTTTCTCCCAATTATATCCATGATCTCTTTCTCTATAGTTAGGTGGAACTTTGCCCTTAAGATGGGCCTTTAACTTATTCTAAAGTTTACCATCATAAAGCGAACTTTCGACAATCCTACTCCACTCCCTTTGGTGCCATATCTTCCAAAACCAAGTAGGGGTAGCCTTTGATACATTTACTATATCGCACAATTAAACTTTTGGTGCCATATATTTACTATATCCCACGCTTGTAGTTAAACTTTTGCCTTTAGGGCATGCCCACTACCATTATCAAAATGTCTTCTCATAACAAATTTGATGCAAAGTCCATCTCTACACACAATTTGGCATGTGTTGTGATACATTTAACACTTATTTTCGGTAGTGAAATCTCCCCACATTATTTCCTATTTAAATTAGGGTATTGACTCCTTAGAAATGTAATGTTGGAGTTGGAAACCTTATCCATAATGACATTAAAGAAAACTAATTCGTGGAGAGACTTAAAGACGAAGACCAAGGTTTAAAACACAGGGCTTCCTACCGTTAAATCAAGGCCATGATTCATGATTGAAGAATACTTGCTATGCTATTTATAGAATCTGACGGGTTCACAATGAAAAATCATTGAACCCATGTGTAAATGGTCTGACGAGTTCACAATGAAAAATCATTGAAACCATGGGTAAATGGTTAGTTTCTTGTGAAGTTTCCATGCTTGTTAAATCCCATGGTGAAGCCTTAAAATATCACACCAAAACCATGATAATTAGGGAAACAAAGGAGCTTAAATCCAAAGGGTTCCATGCTCGTCAATAAGATGGTGAAACATGACCTTGAAGAAACGATGTTGAATCTACAACTTCTTGTTCAAGAGAGATTGTTGGGGAGACAAAAACCTTCTTGAAAATAAAGTAGCTTTCCAAAAAAACAAGGAAAAATACAACTCGAAGTAGTGAAGCCCTACTTGAAAGATTTGACTCTTGCATATGTTGAACTAGTTGAAATCTTCACAATCAAGAAAGGAAGAAATTGTCGAGAAAGATTTCTAACAACAACTCTCAACACAAGGTTAATAGCTAATAAAGATGCACCTTAGTCATTGCAATCTGTCAGGCTAGGCATGGTAGAAACCATAACTCCACACTTGTGATTTGCATTAACATGAGAGGTTCATAAATTCAATGCAAACAACCGTTGGTCCTCCCTAACGGGTGACTCTTCCTATCACTTATGACTCTTCATATTTACAATAATGTTACAAGTAACACAATCCCAATGATTACATGTCCAACATTTTCCCTCTTAATTTGAAGGAGTGTTTGTGAGTCCAAGCATCATTTTGGACTTTTCAAAGTTTTCTCTTTCGAGCGCTTTGCTGAAGATGTCCACAATTTGCTCATTTGTGGAACAATGTATCAAGTGAATAGTATTGGCCTCTACATGATATCGAATCAGGTGATATTTTGTGTTGATGTGCTTAGTTCGATCATGGAATCTGAGATTCTTGTCCAACTTTATTGCAAAAGTATTGTCAACTAGAAGAGGAGTAGAATTCACATGTTTCTCCTACAAATCTTCAAGTATTTTCCTAAGCCACACAATCTATTTCATTGCTTCTACAACTACCAGATATTCTTCCTCTGTTGTGGAAACTGATGGAACTAGTTGTTTGCGTGATCTCTAGGAGACAACTTTGATCCTAGACTCATGAGATAACTTGAAGTTGACACTCCATTTTCCTTATCCCCAACAAATTCTAAATTAGAACATCCAATCAAGTTGAAGTCATCCACTTTAGAGTAGCCGAGTCAAAATCTTGAGTTCCCTCAAAGTATTTTAAAACTCTTTTTGCAACAGATTAATGTCCTTCACAAGGTTTTAACATGAACCTGGAAAGAATTCCAACGACAAATGAAATGTCTAGTCTGGTGGTAGTAAGATAGATAAGACTTCCCACAAGTTGTCTATACTTGGTTGTGTTTATGATTGCAATGTCGTGTGAAATTATCCTGACCATTCTCCTCTGGACTGAGTTGAGACGATCTGTGAGAGGGCCCATGTGATGGGTGTGTCGTTCTCCTCTGGACTGAGTTGAGACGATGTGTGCCCATGTCTTGGGTGTGCCCATGTGATGGGTGTGCGTCAGACTCTGAACTAAGTTGTTATGATGTGTGGTGTCAAGTCTACTCCTCTAGACTGAGTTGAGATGACTTGAGATGGTCTCCTTCCTTGTACTCCTCTGGACTGAGTTGAGTCAGCTTGAGATGGTCTCCTGCCTTGTACTCCTATGGACTTAGTTGAGTCAGCTTGAGATGGTGCTCCAGATGGTACTCCTGTGGACTCAGTTGAGTGATATGTTGAGTGTGATGTCCATGTGGTTGAGCACAAGTGGATGTGTCCCTAGTGGTTGAGCACTAGTGGATGAGAGATATCCTTGTTATATTGTCTGAGAGTAAGATTTACTTGTAACCCTAATTATGTTGTAAAGGGTACAAGTTGACCCAACCATGTAAAAGATAATTAATATTGTGTAATGATTAATTATATTATTGAGTTAATGAGGTTGTCCCTATTGTGAAAATAGACACATGTTTTGTTGTGTCAGTTCTTGTATAAATAAGAATGGATCCCCATTGTGGATCACACTCACTCACTTGTCATCTCATAATTTCAGCAAGCACTTGTACGGCTGAAGTGCACACCTCTCTTGGGCGCAAGTTTCTAGGTTTTGGTAAGAACCCTCTTGTGTGCTAAGTTCTATGGTGTGGGGGATCTTCTCTTGAGAATATAGCAAAGGATTACTGAGTTTTCCCCTTGTTTGAGAAGGGTTTTCCCAGGATACTTCTTGTGCTCTTCTGCATGGTTATTCTTCTTGTGATCTTGGTTGTTCCAACACTTGTGTATGGTACTGTTGCATTGTTTATGGTTCAAGTACATGCTAAATGAAATAAACTACATGTGCATGAGCTCATCATTAAAATTCAACATGGTATCAGAGAAGAGTTCCTAAAGAGACCATTGCACAATCCATTGAAGAAGCCAGTCGTCCACTCTTGATGTAACTACAAAAATGAATCCCCTTCTTTTGCTAGTTTCAACACCTTCTATTGGAACATTGGGGATAATTTTGCATAGGAGTGTACGACCTCCTTCAACGCACCTCCAAAGACTCTCAGATTGCAAATCAGAGAACTTTTGATTTTTGGCCCTAGGGTTTCTAGGGTTTCTGCATAATTTCGATTTTAGGGTTTCTGCAGCTCATTGAAGGATCTTTGCAACTCACTAGTGTTCTTCTGACCTTCAAGGCTTATTGTTGGTAGTCATAAATCCAACAAAACCTAAGGTTACGAGCCTAGCCTAGTCGTTAGGGTTTGTGGAAGAATCTGCAAACCATAAGGAACATAACTTTGGTGGAAGATGGGCGTGATGGATCAAGCAACTTCAGTTCTTTGAAATCAAGATTACATATTACTCTGGAAGAACATGAACTATTGAGTTTGATACAAAAGACTCTACCAGAAACAACTACCGACCTTAGAGCTCTTACATTGAAGAATCAACTTCAACATATAAAGATGAAAAAATCTGACACCGTTGCCACCTTCTTCATGAAGATTTCAAAGATCAGAGATCAACTAGGTTCCATTAGAGAAACCATATCAGACTGAGAACTTGTCTTGACTACTCTCAATGCTCTTCCAAGATATTGGGAACCATTTCTTCAAAGTATCAGTGGTATAGCAGATCTACTTGGATTTGATCGTCTATGGACAGACTGCACCCAGGAGGAAACCAGACTTATAGCCAGAGGAGTGCAAGACTCCCCTCATGATGACAATCATGCTCTTGCCTTCCATACAAAGTAAGGAAGAAGAAATAGAAGAAGTTTCAACAAAGCATTTAAAGACGAGAAAACTTCAATAGCTTCAGGTCATGAATATAGAAAAGAAATTTCAAGGATTCAATGTTTCAGATGTGACAAGTATGGACACATTGCGAGAAATTGTCCTACCAGGAAGAAAGGAAGACAATATGCATCCAATGTAGATGTCGATTCAGGACCACATCAGAGAGATGAAGAAATAAAAGATGAGGCATTCTTCTTCATATCTCATCTTTCTCAGGAGGAAAAGCAAGATTGAGCGTGATTGTAGACTAAGGTAAGTTTTGTACTACATTCCTTATTTTATTTCATCATTACTCTGTAGTTTCTTGCATTTTGATAATGAAGGGTATTATCCCTAGTATGGGAGACCTCATGACTTGGACCATTATCCCTGGTACAAGAGTCCAAATTTTCTTGGTTGGTTATTATCCTAGTACAGGAGGCCATTTTGGTTGTTATCCCTACGTGAAACCATCTTGGTGATTATCCTAGTACGGGAGGCCAACAAAGTATTGTAGAGGCAGTAGAGGACATGAGAATACATGGGATGTCTTCAGGATAACAACACGAAAAAATGATGATGTCACAATTCCTCCAAGACATATGTTTATCCTTTCGACTTCAGAGGGATTCAAAATATTTGAGAAGAAGGAAGAGACAATACCTTCTCCCCCTTCAACAGTTCATAGGGAGACAATTATTGATCCAGTTGATCCAGTTGATCCCGTAGCTCTAGTTGATGTTCCCAGAGACATTGTAGTAGTCCATAAAAGGCATGCATGGGCTCGACAAACTCTGTAGGAGGCAGAGGAACATGCAGCTACTCGAGGCACATTCCAAGAGAGCAAGAGACCACATAGATTTTTGAGCTATGTTTCAGCCATGAGCCACATCATTGATACTAAACCTTCTTGTCATGGAGAAGTAGCAAGTCATCAAGTATGTCAATATGCCATGACAGAAGAGTATCAGTCCATCATGAAGAATGATGTGTGGGATATTGTTCCGAGACCAGAAGGGAAGTCTATAGTGACTTCCAAGTGGATCTATAAGATCAAACATGCAACTGATGGAAGTGTCGAGAAATACAAAGCGAGATTTGTGGCCAGAGGATTCTCTCAGGTGGAGGGAATAGATTATGAGGAGACATTTGCTCCTATATCCTGATACACTTCCATCCGTACGATCATTTCCATAGCTGCATCTGTGGGTTGGAGACTACATCATATGGATGTAAAGACAACCTTTCTCAATGGTGAGATTGAGGAAAAAGTTTACATCCAACAACCAGATGGATTTGTGATACATGAGAAGAAATCTCATGTGTGCAGGTTGAAGAAAGCCATGTATGGACTAAAGCAGGCACCTCGTGCTTGGTACGAGAAGATGGATGGATTCCTAATGAGTTTGGGATTTAGCAAGAGTGTTTTTGATCCAAACTGTATTATCATATTGTTGGTGACGAGTCCCTGATTTTGGTTCTGCATGTTGATGATTTATTCCTCACCGGTTCAGAAAGTCTTATTGTTGAATGCTAGCGTGCATTGCCTTCTGAATTCGAGATGAACGATCTGGGCATGATGCACTACTTCTTGGCACTAGAAGTATGACAGAGGACTGATAAGATTTTCCCAAGTCAAGGAAAATATATGGTGGAGATATTGAAGAAATTCAGTATGACATAATGCAAATCCATGCCTACATCGATGGTGATGGATCTAAAGAAAATGAACGAGGATTCTACTAATTCAGGGGAGATTGATCCACATCTTTACCAACAACTGATTCGATCATTGATGTATCTGGTTAACACCAGACTTGATATATGCTATGCAATGAATGTAATCAATCAGTTTATGAGTCAGCTGAGACAGACTCATTGGATAGCAGTGAAGCATGTGTTGAGATATCTACGAGGCACAGTTGGATATGGCTTGAGATATGCCTCCGGTGTAGACATGAGATTGTAGGGATATGTCAATGCAGATTGGGAAGGGAGCATAGTGGACCAAAAGGCCACATCCAGTTGTTGTTTTACCACATCCAGTTGTTGTTTTACTTTGGGATCTCCCATGGTTTCCTGGTGCAGTAGGAAACAAAGCTCTGTGGCTTTGAGTACCGTAGAATCAGAGTACATAGCGTTATGTGTGGAAGTCTGCAAAGCAGTGTGGATTCACAAGCTCCTTGCATATTTATTTGGTCATGAGATGGATTCCATTGTTATCCATTGTGATAACCAGAGTTGTGTGAAGCTCTTAGAGAATCATGTGTTTCACGATAAATCGAAACACATTGAGATCAAATATCATTACATCAAAGATATGGTGCAGAGGAAAGCATTACACATGCAGTACCTTTCTACACATGAGCAGGTTGCATATGTCTTCACCAAACCGCTTACCAGGACGAAGTTTGAGTACTTCCAAGAGAGACTTGACTTGGGGGATAATGCCTCCCTATATGAGAGGGAGTGGTGATGATTGCAACATCGTGTGACATTCTCCAGGTCGTTCTCCTCTGGACTAAGTTGAGTCGATCTATGAGAGGGCCCATGTGATGGGTGTGTCGTTCTCCTCTAGACTGAGTTGAGACAATGTGTGCCCATGTGTTGGGTGTGCCCATGTGTTGGGTGTGCCCATGTGATGGGTGTGCGTCAGAATCTGGACTGAGTTTTTATGACGCGTGGTCTCATGTCTACTCCTATAGACTCAGTTGAGACGACTTGAGATGGTCTCCTGCCTTGTACTCCTATGGACTGAGTTGAGTCGGCTTGAGATGGTCTCCTGCCTTGTACTCATATGGACTTAGTTGAGTCAGCTTGATATGGTGCTCCAAATGGTACTCCCGTGGACTCAGTTGAGTGATCTCTTGAGTGATGAGCACAGGTGGACGTGTCACTAGTGGTTGAGAACTAGTGGATGAGAGAGATCCTTGCTATATTTTCTGAGAGTAAGATTTACTTGTAACCCTAATTATGTTGTAAAGGGTACAAGTCGGCCTCACCATGTGAAAGATAATTAATTTTTTGTAATGATTAATTATATTATTAAGTTAATGAGGTTGGCCCTATTGTGCAAATAGACACACCTTTTGTTGTGTTAGTTCTTGTATAAATAAGAATGGATCCCCATTGTGGATCACACTCACTCACTTGTCATCTCAGAATTTCAGCAAGCACTTGTATGATTGAAGTGCACACCTCTCTTGGGTGCAAGTTTCTAGGTTTTGGTAAGCACCCTCTTGTGTGATAATGTCTATGGTGTGGGGGATATTCTCTTGAGAATATAACAAAGGATTGTTGGGTTTTTCCCTTGTTTGAGAAGGGTTTTCCCGAGATACTTATTATGTTCTTGTGCATGGTTATTCTTCTTGTGATCTTGGTTATTGCATCACTTGTGTATGGTATTGTTGCATTGTTTATGGTTAAAGTACATGCTAAATGAAATAAACTACATGTGCATGAGCTAATCATTAAATTTCAACAGGTTGCACCCTCAAATTCATTTTCTTCTTTTTATGTGAGCTTCAAATTTTGTTCCATTGGACTGGAAACATGATTATACTCAGCAATACCAAACTTGTTCAACAATTATCCAACATACTTATTTTGGGAGATGAATATGTACTTTGGATTTTGATTCACTTCAATGCCCAAATAGTAGTGAAGATGTCCTGGATTTTTCATCTCAAATCATTTCTTCAAGTCTCTCTTTATGGATGAAATATAGATTTCATTTTTCTCTGTTATCAACAGATCATCTACATATAGTACAAGATATACAAAAAAAATTCTAATTTTCTTGACAAACAAAGTTGCAGGATCGAGATTGTACTGCTTGAAATTCAATTTCAGAAGATGCTCAGTCAACTTTTCATACCAGGCTCGTGGTGCTTGTTTCAAGCCATATAAGCATTTGATGAGATTGCATACTTTATGTTGTTGTCCCTTCACAACAAAACCTTATGGTTGAGACATAAAAAAAATTTCTTTCAAGTCTCCATTCAAGAAACCAATCTTCTCATCCATTTGATGAATTTTCCCTCCATTATGTGTTGTCATGGAAAATATAGTACATATGGTAGCCCATTTTGTTGTGGGGGAAAAAGTCTCCTCATAATCAACACCTTCTTTTTGTGCAAATCCTTTTTCCATGAGCCTTGCTTTGTTCTTGTCAAGTGAGGCATATGATTTGTACTTGTCCTTGAATACCCACTTGTAGCCGATTGTTTTGGTTCTGAATGGAGGGTCTGCTCCCATGTCCCATTCTTGATGAGAGCATTATATTCCTTCTGCATGTCTTCTTTCCACTTATCATGAAAAGTGGCTTCTTCAAAGGAAGTTGGTTAAAAAATAGTAGATAAATTCAAATCACAATCATATGAAACATCCATGTCATCTACATCACCTGAGTTTGAATTATCTACATCATCTCCATCTTCCCTTGAGGAACTTCTAGTTCCTGTCTTTCCAACCTCATTAAGATGAACACTTTCAAGTGTTTTTATGATCCATTTTGGCGTACCTTTATGAGATGGTCCAAGTGGCTTAGTTGATTGAGATGGTGTTGAATTCTCATCAATACTCAGCTTTAGGCTCCTCTCAATCACATCATCCAAATGAACTTTAGGTTCTGATGAAGTGGCTGGAACTTCTTCATGAGGGGAAGATGGTGCTTCAACAAAAAAAAAGGAGATTCCATATATTGACCCAAGATAGAGATCCCCCCTTCAATATGTGGAATCTCATTATCAAATTCATGATATCTCTTTACTCAAGTGAATTTGTCCAAATGATCAAACTGTCTGTCAATGGTTTTGTCATTCTTGGAGGATTCAAGAAAGATTACATCTCTAGAAAGGATGATTTTTTTTTCCTCATCGTAAATACGATATCCCTTGGTGGTATTTCAGTACCCCAAGAAGATGCACTTATGAATCCTTGCTTCAAGCTTGCTTCTTTTCTCCTTAGGGATCAAGGCATAGTAGGTGGAACTAAAGACCCTGAGATGCCTCACTGAAGGATTGCAGCGATACCACATTTCATAAGGAGTCTTTTTTTCAAGAGCATGAGATGGGCACCTATTTTTCACACAAGTTGCACATAGAATTGCGTTATCCCAAAACATCAATTTTGCATTCTTGAAAAACTTCATGGAACAAACCATATTTAGGAGAGTCATGTTCATTCTTTTAGCTACACCATTCTATTGAGGATTGTATGGAACTGTGGTTTGATGTTTGATCTTGTGTTGGTGAAGGTAGCTTTCAAATTTGTTAGATGTATATTCTCTTCCATTATCAGTGCAAAGGGAGCCAATACAAGACTGGGCTTCATTTTGAATCCATACATGAAATTTTTAAAAGTTTCAAAATCTTGTGATTTTTCTTTCAGAAAGCACACCTAACACATCTTGGTGTAATCATCAAAAAAAAGTCATGGTATATCTATTGTCATTTCTAGAAAGAATAGGCATAGGGCCACAAAAATAAGAATGAACCAGTTCAAGTTTTATACATGCTTTGGAATTAGAATCATGAAATGGTTGTTTGCTATGTTTTCCAATGATACAAGCATCACATTGCTTCAATTTCCTTGGAATAGTAGGTAAACCAAAAACATGATTCTTTTTCAACAAACAAAGATTGTCATAATTAATATGACCACATCTAGCATGCCACAAAATACAAGATGGCATTGTACCTTCACCATGATGAAAGAGGTATGCAACATTTTGTGCATGAGAAGATGTCCCTTTCAAATTCAATAATCTTCCATCTTCCATTCTGATCATGACAACCATGTTGTCAGAATCCTTCCTTATTTCAATTTTTCCACCGAACATATTAACAGTGTGGCCTTGTTGTTGGATGTGCACAAGGGAAAACAATTTCCTTTGTGGCTTAGGAAGATAGAGCACATCACATAGAAGAAAATACAAGATTCCAGGCAACTTAAGCCCGATGGTGCCCATTCTCGGAGGTTTGAGACTTGATCTATTTGCAAAATACTCTATGCCAATACATTGTCATTGAAGTCTTCGAAGAAGTCTCTTTGGAATGTCATGTGGGAGGTTGCACCTGTTTCAATAAGCCATGCATCTCTCCAAGAAGAAAATAAAGTGTTAAACAAATCTTCAGTTACTCCTATATTGCAATTGACAACAATGTAATGAGAAGGTGATTTATTGATCCAAGTGGATATTGGTGGCCACCCACCTATTCCACTTGGACCCCCACCATTGCTTCTTTCAATTTTTCAATTTCCACACAATTTACTATTTTTAGCAGTTTTTCGGGTCCTGAACTTCCGGAGCCGTTTTGAGGCCTTAAACGACTTTTTTTGGGAAAATGGGGAGCAACATGGATCGCAGATCATGTTGCTCACCCAAAAGTTGTAGTCCTCGGATAGATATTTCTAACGAGGTATGGAATGCATCAAATGGAGATCGTATGCCAAAGTTACGTCCCCGGGAAGTTGATGTACCAACTTACCCAAACGGGGCCCATAGTCTTGGCGTTTCATCTCCTAGGGTTAGGTCTTTGGATGTTTAGGGTTTTCCATTGATTCTCAATAATAATAGGCCTTCGAGCCTCATTTTAATAGAGTTCAAAGGCCAGTAGCCACCACATCTCTTCTCAGAGATAAGCTACCAGTGCCCTAGCTAGTTTATTTCCATTCTGTCTGTAAGCATATTTCAGTCATTTGTTATTAATGAAATGAAGTCTTATTTCCGATGCATCTCTGTGTTTATGTGAATTTCTGTATTTCATTGTGTTCCTACATAAATATGGATCAGTGGTATCAGAGCGGTCTGCTCATTCTCGATCCTTCTTTGCATGTCCCCAATGAGGTCGGGATATAAGGAGTTGGGGCTCGATCTGGTTGAACCTTTGCAAGATTAGCCTCACAAACCCTGACGATTGCCCATGGGAGAAGAAAAGAAAGATGAGGGAGCAGGAGATCCTATCAAAATGTTGCTCGAGGAGGCCCTCGAGAAACAAAGGAATGCGATGATGGACAACTTTGCCCAGATTCTTCAACGGATTCCCATTGGCGGCGCATCGACATCCAATAGCCACTCTGGAGGCGCCACTCCTTTTAAGGTACAAGTAAACTTTGAAATTCCCATATTTGAGGGCCAAATAGATGCAGATGCCATAGATAGATGGTTGAATCTGTTAGAAGGATATTTCTTGGTTCATGACTTTTCCGACCGAGAAAAGATTATTTTTGCACTCCTCAAAGCCGCCCCCCATGTCAATGACTGGTGGGAAACCTACTCGAAGCAACAGGACGAGGGAGAACCCTCCCTGTTCTCGGTCGCACCCACTTGGAATTCTTTCTGAGATGCCATCAAGGAACAATATTATCCTGTGGGGAGCTATGAGGACAAATACATACAATGGACTACATTGCGGTAGCAAAGAGACCAAGATGTGCATGAGATGACAAATCTGTTTCATACCCTACGCACAAAGTTGGGTATCAAAGATTCAGAGAAACATTTGGTGTTAAAGTACCAGAGTTGTCTGCACAAATACATTCAGGAGGAAATGGAGTTCCTCGACATCTCCTCGCTTGGTTTGGCGTACCGATATGCTGCCAAGATTGAGCAGAAGTTTAAACAGAAGAGGAGAGACTTTGGGCCTGCAAATCAGAAGCAAGGGAAAGGTACCCCCAAACCGCAGAACAAAGGACCAAGCCAAGGCAAGGCAGCCCAGGAAAACCTACCAAATCCACAAGCAAAGAACAACACCATGAAGCCAAAAAAGGACACGGGCAAGTGGTGTGAGTTCCATAAGAGCGCCACTCACAACACAAGTGAGTGTCGGGCCAAGCAGTCACTGGTAGTCGAGTTGAAGGCTTCTGAATCGGATGCATGCTCCGACTCTGAATCAGAACCTGACAAGGGGAATGACAG
>JZKD02S1690921.1:0-19717 GCA_000966675.3 Picea glauca
ACAAGTGAGTACAATATTATAATTTAAAAATACAATCCATTTCCAATAATATAAAGTAATTAGAAACTTAAACATACAAAGCTTTATAGATCTGGTAACATGGTTTACAATACAGTGAAATGTGAAAAAAAATACAATCCATTTCCAATAATATAAAGTAATTAGAAACTTAAACATACAAAGCTTTATAGATCTGGTAACATGGTTTACAATACACAATTTAAAAACAAGTGAGTACAATATTATAATTTAAAAATACAATCCATTTCCAATAATATAAAGTAATTAGAAACTTAAACATACAAAGCTTTATAGATCTGGTAACATGGTTTACAATACAGAATTTAAAAACAAGTGAGTACAATATTATAATTTTAAATTGTTAACTATGCTGCTCAATTTTATAGGTATCTACATAAATGGATGAGAGGGCCATTTCCCACCATTTTTATTTATTTATTATTAACATGCATTTTTTATCTCTATAACCTCCAATGACTATCACATTTATGTAGTGATTATTTTTCAAAATATAACAAATCTCTATGATTATGTAGATAGAACTTTCAATGACCATGAAATTTATGTAGTTATTACTTTCTGAAGTGTAATAATGAAATAAAAAATTGTATGATTACATATAAAATGTAATAATGAAATAAAAAATATATATATAATATAATATAATACAATATTAAGTAAAACCATTATGTTGTTATCATAATACATGTCATGCTAATGTAAATTGTATTAATAATTGAATTGTTATTTAACAAGTGTTGCATGGCACTATAGTTCCTGCGAGGTTGGAATAGGTTGGAATGGGAATAAATGCGATCGAGTATAGAGAGTGGGTAGGAAGTTGAAGTACATGTGGTTTTCATGCAGAATATAGTATTCACAAATTAGTTTTTTCCCGAAATTTATAAAAAATTATTAACATTTAAAAGGTTCTTGGACACAAAAAATATAGCATTCCCGAAGTAGTTTGCTACATACGTTGGTCGAAAAAAACACCAAAAAATAGTAGTAACGTCTGTTACATAGGTTCGTGGAGAAAAACACAAAAGAATAAACAAAACCAAATTAGTTTTTTTTAAAACAAGGTCTCGTGGAAACAATAGAAATTGAAATTTATCAAATTATAGGTTCATGGACAACATAAAGTATACATATCAAATTTGTAATTTTATAAAGTAGATATTTACTTTTATACATACGAAATGTGTACTTTTATAAAATATGGGAATGAGATTCCATACTTGCGAGTTGTTGGACGGCGGGTTCCCGGACTGGCACGTTGAAAATTTGGCTTTGTTGTTCCGTGCTCTACAAATAGCACCCAGAGTTCTGTGACATACAAATTGAAAATCAGACTTGTGGACTATTTGAAATTTAAGGGCCTACGTTTGTTACACAGGTTCGTGGACAAAAGCACAAAAACACTAGCATTCCCGAATTAGTTTTCTTTAAAACAAGGGCTCCTGGACACAAGAAATTGAAATGTATCAAATTATAGGTTCCTAGACAGCATAAATTATACATACCAAATATGTAATTCGATTAAGTAGATATATAGAGCATGCAGGTTCTTGAGCTAGCGCACTGAAAATTGGGCTTCTGTTGTTCCATGACCTGTGGACTATTTGAAATTTAAGGGCCTACGTCTGTTACATAGGTTCGTGGGCAAAAGAATAAAAAAAACTAGCATTCTCGAATTAGTTTTCTTTAAAACAAGGGCTCCTGGACACAAGAAATTGAAATATATCAAATTATAGGTTCGTGGACAACATAAATTATACATACCAAATATGTAATTTGATTAAGTAGATATATAGAGCATGCACAAAACCCTCATTCCAGGTTCTCGGGCTAGCGAGCTGAAAATTGGACTTCTGTTGTTCCGTGCCCCACAAATAACACCGAGAGTTCCGCGATATACAAATTGACAATCGGATTTGCAGACTATTTGAATTTCTGGATCGCGGGTTCTCGGGTTAGCGAGCTGAAAATCGGGCTTCTGTTATTTTGTGGCTTGCAAATAGCACCCAGAGTTCCACGATATACAAATTGACAATCGGACTATTTGAAATTTAAGGGCCTACGTCTGTTACATAGGTTCGTGGACAAAAGCATAAAAGAAACTAGCATTCCCAAATTATTTTTCTTTAAAATAAGGGCTCTTGGACACAAGAAATTGTAATTTATCAAATTATAGGTTCCTGGACAACATAAATTATACATACCAAATATGTAATTTGATTAAGTAGATATATAGAGCATGAACGGAACCGTCATGTCGGGTTGTCGGGCTGAAAATTGGGCTTTTGTTGTTCTGTGCTCTACAAATAGCACCGAGAGTTCTGCGATATACAAATTGACAATCAGACTTGCAAACTATTTGAATTTTAAGGGGCTTGTGTCCAAAAAATTTAGCATTCTCGAATTAGTTTTCCTTACATACGTTTTACATATGGTGGTGGACAAAAAAACAAAAAAATAGCACTGATGTCTGTTACATAGGCTGCTGGACAAAAATATGAAAAAAATAGGATTCCCGAATTAGTTTTCTTTAAAACAGGGGCTCCTGGACACAATAAATTGAAATCTATCAAATTATAGGTTCCTGGACAACATAAATTATACATACCAAGTATGTAATTTTATAAAGTAGATATTTACTTTTATACATACGAAATATGTACCTTTAGAAAGTATGGGGAGTGGCGTTTCTAGGGCATGGACGGAGCCCCATATTTAGCCAGTTGTTGGATAGCGTAGTCTTCGATTGGGGGGCTGAAAAATGGTATTTTGTTGTTTTGTGCCCTACAAATAGCACCCAGAGTTTCGTGATAGACAAAGTGACAATCAGACTTGCTGACTATTTGAATTTTAAGGACCTACGTCTGTTAAATAGGTTCGTGGACAAAAGCACAAAAAAACTAGCATCCCGAATTAGTTTTCTTTAAAACAAGGGCTCCTGGAGACAAGAAATTGAAATTTATCAAATTATAAGTTCCTGGACAGTATAAACTATACATACAAAATATGTAATTTGATTAACTAGATATATCGAGCATGCATTGAACCATTTTGGATCGCGGGTTCTCAGACCGGGGACCTGAAAATTGGGCTTCTATTGCTCTGTGTCCTACAAATAACACCGAGAGTTTCGCGATATACAAATTGACAATCAGACTTGCAAACTATTTGAATTTTAAGACCTCATCACATACGTAGTTTTTGGATCGCGGGTTCTCGAGCTGACAGGCTGAAAATTGGGCCTTTGTTGTTCCATGGCCTACAAAGAGCACCCGGAGTTTCGTTATATACAAATTGACAAGTGGACTTGTGGATTATTTTAATTTTAAGGGCCTTTGTGGCAACCAATATGAAGGACAAGTGGTAAAGATGCAAGAAATGACATACTCTCTATACGTGTGAGTATCAAAAAAGTAGTGAACACAATTTTATGACATTTTTATAAAAAAATTATAAACTTGTTACATATTCCAGGAAATTTTAAGAAACATATATGTGTGTGTGTGTGTGATATCTCAAATTTGAGCGAGTGATTTATCTCACAGTTTTTGGATCGCGGGTTCTTGGTCTGGGGACCTGAAAATTGGGCTTTTGTTGTTCTGTGTCCAACAAATAGCACCAAGAGTTTCGCGATATACAAATTGACAATCGGACTAGCAAACTATTTGAATTTTAAGGGGTTTCTGTACAAAAAATTTAGCATTCCCGAATTAGTTTTCTTTACATATGTTTTACATAAGCTGGTGGACAGAAGCACAAAAAAATAGTACCAATGTTTGTTACATAGGGTGGTGAACAAAAGAACCAAAAAATAGCATTCCCGAATTAGTTTTCTTTAAAACAGGGGCTCCTTGACATAAGAAATTGAAATTTATCAAATTATAGGTTCCTGGACAGCATAAATTATACATACGAAATACATAATTTTATAAAGTAGATATTTACTTTTATACATACGAAACATGTACTTTTATAAAGTATGGGGGTGAGATTTTATAGAGCATGCATAGAGCCCTCATTCCATACTTAGGTAGTTTTTTGGATTGCGGGTTTTCAGGCTGGCGGGCTGAAAATTGGGCCTATGTTGTTCCATGTCCTATAAAGAGTACCCAGAGTTCCGTGATATACAAATTGAGAAGCGGACTTGCAGACTATTTTAATTTAAGGGCTTTTGTGGCAACCAGTATGAAGGACAAGTGGTAAAGACGCAAGAAATGACATGTGAGTAGCAAAAAAGTAGTGAACACAATTTAATGACATTTATATAAAAAAATAATAAAACGTGTTACATATTGCTGGAAATTTAAAGAAACACATGTGTGTGTGTGTGTGTGTGTGAAATATGATATCTCAAATTTGAGTGAGTGATATATCTCATACTTAATTTTGAAAATGACCACGCAGGAGAAAATATGCATCAGAAAAAAAAGAGAATTGAGATCAAATAAACATAATGTCTTCACATTCAACATAGTTGAAGATAAAAATCTAGGAACACATAAATATATAAGGAGACAAAAGAATAGTTTTATTTGGAATATATGAAAAAAAAGAATAGTTTGTTACATATCCCTGGAAATGTAAATGTGTTTGTCATATAGACTGGGATTGGGCTCTCGTGGACCATAAGAGAAATATGTACAAGAAATAGGACTGTGGAAAGAATAAGTTGGACACGGTAGAGTGTAATACTTGAAAAAGTAGAAATGGGAAGATATCAGTTTTTGGATATAGATGCCTACTCCGAAAAGGTAGAATAATTGGATTGATAAATAAATGATTATCAGTATACACTTACATGGATGGTACATATAAGTAATTTTGATATTTGCTCGCTGATGCATTTTCCTGTTGGTTTTTGTCGTCGACCCGCTTGAATAAGTGGATTGATAAAGAAATGATTTATGCTTTTTCCTGTTGGATTTTGCCGGTGATCCACTTCAAGTTCTCTTCAATATAGCTTCTCAAGGGGGCGACGTTGATGTCATTCCAGATTTTAATGTTGAAACGTTCATTTTCTAATTCGCTTAGATCAATAGAAAGATTATACAGAGCCTGATGAATGTCTCCATTCTGTACCGAATACTAGACTAGTCAGTTGTCCACCTCTTCTTCATGATATTCAAGAATCCTGTAAAAAATTTCTAAAGACAAGGCCTTAAAATTATCAACTTGTTTATTGAAATCTTTCTTGGTTAACGCCAACGAGTTGACGATTAAGCTGGGGTCCTGGAAGCCGTTTTTCCTTCCTGCTAACTCTATTTTGGTGAGATTTGTGAATAATGTTTCTTTCTTTGATATTGCTTGCTCACATTATTGGAGGATGAGATACAGGTTCTTCACCTTCTCTTTCCAACATGCTTCTAATTGAGTGAGTCATTTTTTGGATGGGAGATCATGTTGTCTTTTTGTCGTGTCTGGCATGTTGTTGACATGAAAGGAAAAAGGGATGACCGTGTGCAAATAGAAAGTTTCTTCATTTTTTAAATCCGTCTGCAGAAGTTGGAGCAAGTTATGTACCCTGCTCCCCAGGGAATCCATATTATGTGATGTTTCCCAAGCCTTAGTAATCAATTCCATTCTTTTGTTGATATTTTTCCCCACATATCCTCTACATGATGCGATGAAGTTGGAGGAGCCTTTTAGATTTTCTGCACAGGTGCAGGTAGTCGCAGGCATGGCTATTTCCAAAGGACTGCCAAGAAATGACATAGGAAACAAAACTTCCTCTAATTCTTTAATCTAGTTCTTTAGTCTAGCATTCTCAGCCTAAATGACTCCAACAGAATCATGAAGAGCATCTCCAATTTCCATGTGAAGTTGAGAGATTTTGGACGCCTGTATATTGGCAAGGTCAAGTTCAGAACGATGTTTTCTTTTCTTATTTTTTACATCTCTTTTTTCAATGATTAATTTTTTTGATTCGCTTTCAAAAACAACACTTTGGAATATGAAGGATTCATCTTCATAAAAACTTTCGGTATCAACCATGTCCATTGAGTAGGCATGGTGAATTGTGTCTCCGGGCTGATCAAGGTTGCAGAATATGTTATCCAGATCAGCGTCAAGATCCAAGTTTTCACTGTAAATTTCAAGCTCCTCTGCCTCCCCTCTGGGAAGCTCATGAGGAAGATGTTCACTGTATCTCTACAAATTTGTTGTGGAGTTGCTGCCAGTAGTTTATGAAAACATTGGTTTGCTCCAGATGCTGCTTGAAATGAAGAAATGGAGGGGACAATATACCCCCCCGGAAACGTTGGTTCAATGCGTGCGAATGGAAAATCTCCTCATTAATGACAATATCTATGCGTGTTGTATGGTGACTTGTTAGAAGTAAAGCGTAATTATTGCATAGTTAGAAGTGCGAAGGTGGCGGTTATGGAAAAGAACATTTAAGGATTGGAGGTTTCGTGAAGGAACCAAGTTGGCGGTGTGCGAATGACATTCCATGGTATTTGAAATTAAGACTGAGAAGGGATAAGAAAAGCCTCTGCAAATATTGCATTAGTGGCAGAACTTCTCGAGCCTTGCGGGCATCAATGATAGCTTAGACGATGCCTGTACGATGCCTGTACGATGACTGTTAGCATTAAAGATTTAGAAATAAGACATATATATAAACATGATTTCTTATTATGGACACGTGTGAAGGTGACGGGGATGGGGAAGAGAAAGCAAGGAAGGNTCATTCCATACTTAGGTAGTTTTTTGGATTGCGGGTTTTCAGGCTGGCGGGCTGAAAATTGGGCCTATGTTGTTCCATGTCCTATAAAGAGTACCCAGAGTTCCGTGATATACAAATTGAGAAGCGGACTTGCAGACTATTTTAATTTAAGGGCTTTTGTGGCAACCAGTATGAAGGACAAGTGGTAAAGACGCAAGAAATGACATGTGAGTAGCAAAAAAGTAGTGAACACAATTTAATGACATTTATATAAAAAAATAATAAAACGTGTTACATATTGCTGGAAATTTAAAGAAACACATGTGTGTGTGTGTGTGTGTGTGAAATATGATATCTCAAATTTGAGTGAGTGATATATCTCATACTTAATTTTGAAAATGACCACGCAGGAGAAAATATGCATCAGAAAAAAAAGAGAATTGAGATCAAATAAACATAATGTCTTCACATTCAACATAGTTGAAGATAAAAATCTAGGAACACATAAATATATAAGGAGACAAAAGAATAGTTTTATTTGGAATATATGAAAAAAAAGAATAGTTTGTTACATATCCCTGGAAATGTAAATGTGTTTGTCATATAGACTGGGATTGGGCTCTCGTGGACCATAAGAGAAATATGTACAAGAAATAGGACTGTGGAAAGAATAAGTTGGACACGGTAGAGTGTAATACTTGAAAAAGTAGAAATGGGAAGATATCAGTTTTTGGATATAGATGCCTACTCCGAAAAGGTAGAATAATTGGATTGATAAATAAATGATTATCAGTATACACTTACATGGATGGTACATATAAGTAATTTTGATATTTGCTCGCTGATGCATTTTCCTGTTGGTTTTTGTCGTCGACCCGCTTGAATAAGTGGATTGATAAAGAAATGATTTATGCTTTTTCCTGTTGGATTTTGCCGGTGATCCACTTCAAGTTCTCTTCAATATAGCTTCTCAAGGGGGCGACGTTGATGTCATTCCAGATTTTAATGTTGAAACGTTCATTTTCTAATTCGCTTAGATCAATAGAAAGATTATACAGAGCCTGATGAATGTCTCCATTCTGTACCGAATACTAGACTAGTCAGTTGTCCACCTCTTCTTCATGATATTCAAGAATCCTGTAAAAAATTTCTAAAGACAAGGCCTTAAAATTATCAACTTGTTTATTGAAATCTTTCTTGGTTAACGCCAACGAGTTGACGATTAAGCTGGGGTCCTGGAAGCCGTTTTTCCTTCCTGCTAACTCTATTTTGGTGAGATTTGTGAATAATGTTTCTTTCTTTGATATTGCTTGCTCACATTATTGGAGGATGAGATACAGGTTCTTCACCTTCTCTTTCCAACATGCTTCTAATTGAGTGAGTCATTTTTTGGATGGGAGATCATGTTGTATTTTTGTCGTGTCTGGCATGTTGTTGACATGAAAGGAAAAAGGGATGACCATGTGCAAATAGAAAGTTTCTTCATTTTTTAAATCCGTCTGCAGAAGTTGGAGCAAGTTATGTACCCTGCTCCCCAGGGAATCCATATTATGTGATGTTTCCCAAGCCCTAGTAATCAATTCCATTCTTTTGTTGATATTTTTCCCCACATATCCTCTACATGATGCGAGGAAGTTGGAGGAGCCTTTTAGATTTTCTGCACGAGTGCAGGTAGTCGCAGGCATGGCTATTTCCAAAGGACTGCCAAGAAATGACATAAGAAACAAAACTTCCTCTAATTATTTAATCTAGTTCTTTAGTCTGGCATTCTCAGCCTAAATGACTCCAACAGAATCATGAAGAGCATCTCCAATTTCCATGTGAAGTTGAGAGATTTTGGACGCCTGCATATTGGCAAGGTCAAGTTCAGAACGATGTTTTCTTTTCTTATTTTTTACATCTCTTTTTTCAATGATTAATTTTTTTGATTCGCTTTCAAAAACAACACTCTGGAATATGAAGGATTCATCTTCATCAAAAATTTCGGTATCAACCATGTCCATTGAGTAGGCATGGTGAATTGTGTCTCCGGGCTTATCAAGGTTGCAGAATATGTTATCCAGATCAGCGTCAAGATCCAAGTTTTCACTGTAAATTTCAAGCTCCTCTGCCTCCCCTCTGGGAAGCTCATGAGGAAGATGTTCATTGTATCTCTACAAATTTGTTGTGGAGTTGCTGCCAGTAGTTTATGAAAACATTGGTTTGCTCCAGACGCTGCTTGAAATGAAGAAATGGAGGGGACAATATAACCCCCCAGAAACGTTGGTTCAATGCGTGCGAATGGAAAATCTCCTCATTAATGACAATATCTATGCGTGTTGTATGGTGACTTGTTAGAAGTAAAGCTTAATTATTGCATAGTTAGAAGTGCGAAGGTGGCGGTTATGGAAAAGAACATTTAAGGATTGGAGGTTTCGTGAAGGAACCAAGTTGGCGGTGTGTGAATGACATTCCATGGTATTTGAAATTAAGACTGAGAAGGGATAAGAAAAGCCTCTGCAAATATTGCATTAGTGGTAGAACTTCTCGAGCCTTGCGCGCATCAATGATAGCTTAGACGATGTCTGTACGATGACTGTTAGCATTAAAGATTTAGAAATAAGACATATATATAAACATGATTTCTTATTATGGACACGTGTGAAGGTGACGGGGATGGGGAAGAGAAAGCAAGGAAGGAATGGCCAAGTCTGAAACTGCATGATGAAACTGGTGAGTGTCCAATGGTGAAACTGCATAAGTTGGAATTGTTGATTGCAAAACACGTAAAACGTAAGAGGGCATGATAGTGCAATTCAGTGGAGGGTTTGTATATTTGGGGAATTGTGGGAAAGTGGATAAGTATGGAAAGTGTGACTTTGTGTAGGCTCTCAGGGAGCGTAGCGAAGGGAAGCATGTACAATTTTTGGATAGCGGGTTCTCGGGCTGGCAGGCTCAAAAGTGGGCCTCTATTGCTCCTTGTCTTACAAATAGTACCCCGACTTGCGCGATATATAAATTGATAAGCAGACTTGCGGGATGAACATTGCACTTCTATTGTTCTGTGTCCTCCAAACAGTACTCGGAGTTCCGCGATATACAAACTGACAGACGAACTACAGGGTTGGCAGTCCCAGGATGCCAATTGTTTATGGATCAGAGTTCCGCGATATACAAATTTTGATATTCCACAATTTAATTGGTTGGTTGGACATTGCACTTGTATCGGTCTGCAACACTCAGAGTTCCGCGATATACAAATTGACAATTAGACTTACATACTTAAGGCACTTTTTGGATGACAGGTTATCGGACAGGTGTGCTAAAAAACACACGGACTGTAGGACTGGCGGGATGTATAACATATAACATATATGTTATATATCTAACATTATCTAAAAACAATATTTTCAAGTACTAAAATATCAATATTAAATATTGATATTGTACAATTTAATTAAACAAAATTATGAAATGAGTCGCAACTTTGAGTCCAGGTCCAATTGCGGATCACCGAAGTTTTGGTCATAGGATATTAGATTTATGAAGTAACTTTGTGTACTTTTATAAGTATGGATATCAGATTTCATAGAGCATGTATGGATCCCTAATTCCATACTTTGCCACTTTTTGGATCGCGGGTTCTCGGGCTGGCGGGGTGAAAATTGGACCTCTATTGTTCTGTGTCCTACAAATAACACCCAAACTTCCGCGATATACAAATTTATCAACGAACTTCAGGCTGGCTTGCTTAACATTTCACTTATATTTTCCTGTGTGCTCCACGCAACACTGGGAGTTCCATGATATACAAGTTGACAAACGGACTCCAGGACTGGCAGGTTCAAGATTACGATTGTCTACATGTATAACATATAACATATATGTTATATAGCTAACATTATCTAAAAAAATTATTTTGAAGTACTAAATTATTAATAATGAATATTGATATTGTACAATTTAATTAAAGAAAATTAGCAAATGAGTCGCAAGCTTCCAGTCCAGGTCCAATTGTAGATCACCGAAGTCTCAGGCACAAGAGTAGATGGACATGAAATATGCCACTCCGTCGTCTGGGAACCCGCGAGCATAGACATGCATTACCAAGTTTTCGATGCAAGATGTACATTCGGAACACGGGGAACGAGAGTTTGATAAGGCGTAGCGCGGGACCCGCGGGCATAAAATTGGCTAAGGCAACCAAAGGGGTCGGTCCGACTTGCAGTACATATTTCATAATTCATGTGCAACACCAACTGTGTGCTCACCAAATCAGTTTGCGTAGAAACCAGGCAAAACTATATATGTACTTTTATAAAGTATGGACATGAGATTTTATAGAGCATGTACAGATATTTCATTTCATACTTCACCACTTTCTGGATCGCGGGTTCTCGGGTTGGCGGGCTCAAAAAATAGGTCTCTATTGATCTGTGTCCTACAAATAGCACACAAACTTTCACCATATACAAATTGACAAGAGGACTTGCGGGGTGGCTGAGATTTTATAGAGCATGTACACTTTCTCGGAACACAGGGAATGAGAGTTTGATAATGACTAGCGGGGAACCCGCGGGCATAAAATTGGCTAAGGAAACCAAAGGGCTCAATCTGACTCCCAATGCATATTTCATAATTCATGTGCAACACCAACTCTGTGGTTACCAGATCAGTATGTGTAGAAACCAGGAAAAACTAAAGATGTACCTTTATAAAGTATGGACATGAGATTTTATAGAGCATATACGAATATCGCATTCCATACTTGGCCACTTTCTGGATCGTGGATTCTGGGGCTAGCGGGCTCAAAACATAGGCCTCTATTGTTTCGTTTCCTACAAATAGCACACACACTTCCGCGATATAGAAATTGACAAGAAGACTTGCGAGGTGGCTTAGATTGCATGTACAGTTTATGGATCGCGGGTTCTCGGGCTGGCGGGGTCAAAATTGACAAGCGGATTTGCGGGCTGGCCGACTCAACATTTTACTTTTACTGATTTCCGCGATATACAAATTGACACATAGACTCCAGGGCTGGAGAGCTTCTAGAAACGAGCAATACATACCAAATATGCACAGATCCCTTATTTCATACTTAGCTAGATTTTGGATCATGGACTTGCTGGTTATACATTGGGCCTCTAATGTGTTGTGTCCTGCAAATAGCACCCATAGTTGTGATATACAAATTGACAAGTGGACTTGCGGGCTGGATGGCTCAACATTGCATTTATGTTGGATGGAGGACCTGCAGGCTAGTGGGCTCTAGGCGCAAAATAAAAAATAAAATAAAAACATAGCTGCAAACAAGTTCGACAAATACAGACAAAGTAAACGAAAAACTGTTCAGTATGGAACACGGGCAGGGAAAAAATGCACCTTTGCATGGATTCCTCTACATATCTGGGTAGGAGTTATTTGCGGAGTCTATTTTTCATGTTTGTTTCTATTAACAAAAGTACAAAACAAAAGGGATATGAACATAAGTTGAGATGTAAAGAAAAAAACAAGTACTATGTACATATACAAAAAAAAAATAGAATAAGATGAATAGAGTAACAAATAGTTTTTAGGAGGATGTACCTTTTTTTCCGCATAATGTATATTTTATAATTCAAGTAGAACATCGACTGTATGCTCACCAAAACAGTATGTGTATAAATTAGGGAAAACCAAGAAGTTGGATAAAAAAAAAAATTACAACAAGTTATACAGATATGCTTTGAAACATAGAAATATGGCTTTGCAATATGTTTGATGTATATCTCATAATTCAAGTGCAATACCAATTGTATCGTGATCATACCAATATGTGTCTAAGATAAACATATTGTATTGAGGAATGGGCACATTCAACCAGACATGGTCAATAAGTGTGTTTTGCAGATGGCTTGTGTTGTTCAAAAGAAAGCGGAGATTGTATTGCACATGTAGTTTTCCAATTCTTTTGTTTTGCCACTATTTTGTAGCATGTCAATATTGAAGTCTCCTACAAGTACAATGGGTCCGTTCAGATGGAAATGGCCTAATGCATTGGAAATAACATCTACTATGTTGGAGAACGCTGCATGAGGAGCATCATACATATTCAATATTGCAACTTCTGTTTCATGGAAAAACAAAATTGCAAGCACCACTTCAACATTCTTTTCTTCGATATGTATATGGTCCAAAATTGGTACATGTTTTTTCACTAGTATCATCACCCATGTGTAATGTAACTTGATATGCAATTGTGATTTCGGAATTGTTTGTTCTGCATGCATAATGCCACGTGTGTTTCCTGCAAGCACATAATATCAGATTGCATTCTATCATAGTCATTCAGTAGATCATCCATGTGTGCATTTAAGCTGCGTGTGTTCAGTGAGAGAATTGATATAGATGAATTTGTTTGTATGGATTGGTAATCATAGTGAAGTTGTCATTTTGCGGTGGTCCTGAGTCGTTCCATTTCAATATCAACTTTATGTTTCACTTTGAAGTTATCTTTTGTAAGAGGACTTAGTAAATACAAGGAGTCTATTCTTCTGACACGGGACAGTGTTGTGTATACAAGTCCATGTATCAGAATTCCAACAGGCTGAAATGCAACATTATCAAGTCTTAGTCCTTGTGATCTATGGACTGTATGTGCACATACAAGTTTAATCGGAAACTGTTTTTGAATCTTCAGTCGACCTGCCTTTGTTGATGTCGATACTAGCTTCGATATTTGCAAAATAGATGTCCAATCGCTTTCAGTGTTTGTATTATATAGATAAGACAACTTTCTTGTTTGTCACTTACGTATATGTGGTTCATGGAACTTAATCCAAAGGACATTGAGTTTATCTATCTTCGTATAGCCTTTGAGTATTCCATCTGCACCATTGACCAAGCCATCCTGTGAATCATAGTTACAGGCATATATTTCAACCAACATTTCTAATTTGAGGAAAAGTTGCAAAGGTAAAGTGACTGAATGCTCATGACGTGGGACATTTCCATGGTTGTATTCTTCCAGGTCAATTGAATTGATGTTGATATCATCGCCAGGCATGAGAGATATCATGTGGCTATTATGCATTGCAAAATCCTTACTTCTGTAGAACAAGTAAGGGAATGTTGGGTCTGGAGGTGCAGGCCGTAAGCACCTCAAATTGATATAGGTCAAGTCATCATATGTTTGGTTGTTTGTGCGCATTCTATTAAGAATTGCAATGAATGTTTCATATGTCTGGCGCATTGTAGTATGCAACTCAAAACATTTAATATTACCTCTCCATAAGTCATGGGTGTTTGTTTCCATGTTAATGGTAGGTTGTTCAAATATCAAATAATCTTGGATGGGTTGTGCCTGGTAAAGGTCCCCATAGAATATCATGTCAATGTTTCCAAAGTATTTCGTGTGCACATGTTTTATGCTTCTTAGTCAGTTGTCAATGGAATACAAGAACCGACTCCCAATCAATGATGCTTCATCTATAAAGACAAGTTGGAGTTCCCCATAAAGATTAGATAATGTATCCAACATTTCCTTGCTAAGTGGAAGAAACTGGACTTGTTAAAAGGTATTAAAAATGCAGAGTGGACTATTGTTCCACCAACATTATATGCATCTTTTCATGTGTATGCAACTATTAGGCCCTTTGGTTTCATAAAATCAGAGGAATTGTTTGAATCATAGATTCGTATAAGCATTTGGAACAATGCTTTGTTGTGAATGTCTTGCATGTTCATGCTTCGCCTATAAGGAACAAGTGCACAGGACTGTCCTTTTTTAAGAGCAATGTCCTTTAGAATTGTTTGTTGTTCGCGATTCAATGGACATCTTATTATGTGGTATTCATTATTTTCAATTAAGAAATGATGTTTTGTGACTTGAAAACCAAGATTGATACGTTTTTCACTTCCACCTGCTGGAGGACGAGGCAAATCCGCTTGTGATTCATAGGACTCGAAAGGAGTTCTGGTTGTTTTTCAGTTTGTGAATGTCTCATCATGATCGCCAGGGTTTTCTAGGTCATTAAGTGAAACTTCTAGATCACCCCATGTTGGATTAACATTGTAGGTAAATCTAGCTTCATTGATGTGCACTATAGTCTCAGACGCAACATACACAACCTCCCATGTAGAGAATTTATGTTTTAATGTCTCTTTGTTTTGATCGAACGGAACGTACAACAACAATTTTTCTCTAAAATAGTTTTCATAGTCAGAATGTTTATTGTATTTGACAAACTGTATCACAAAGGGTTTTTTTCTTTTTGATATGGGTGCACCATTTTTTTTGTAATGCGATACGAATTCTGCTAAGCAGATATGCCTAATAGGAGATGGACGTTGGAGGTAATAATCAACAATAGAGCAACATAACACGTCTTCTAAATTGCCAGGCTTTTGTTGTATCAAAACCGATGGTTTAAGCACAAATGTGTGTTTTTCAAGTGGAGATGTGTTTATGAAGACACATTTTCTTGAACTACAAGTGAGGGGCAGGGAAAGTGCAATGTGAACTTCTTGTTGAGTAGAGATTTGTTGAATATTAAGCAATGTATTGCCAAGTGTGTGTATCATTTGTATGGCATCAATGTGACTTCTTTCATGTTCTTTGCGTATTCTTATGAATGCACTTGCCATAGATTTGTCAACCTTTGTCATATACAAGGTATAGTACGATGCTGCAGCATATGCATTGAGCACATACTGTGCATCTGTATTTTCTTTCCACATAACTGGAATGTCCTTGGAGAAACTGTTGTTCCAAATATGGGAAAGTTTTCGTTTAAGGAAAATTGTTGGTTGCCTAAGCGTACATTGTATGGCTTGGATGTACTCATCTTCTGATACATTTACCTCTGTCAAGAAGGCATCAAAGCTCATCATCTCGTCAAATTATTCTTGTTCTAGAAATGCAAACAAGGATTTAGATTTCTCAACAACAACATTGTCCTCTAAACTAAGTGGCTCTATGATGCTTGTAGCTCTCATTGGCGGCACAGGAAAGTTGTATTTGCAATGCGAGTTTTTTCGTTTTCTACAACTTCTTGTATGGTAATGTCTATGGACTTTGGCAAGTTCTGGATCCAAATGATCTGTATTGCATGTTATGTATTTATCCACAAATTGTTCGATCTCTAAATTGTTATCAGCTCCATAGACTAGTGCACCCTCTATCCACAACAGTGCGTGGTCATGTTCATTTCCCCTATTCTGGAATTCAGTCACAAAAAAGTAGTCTGATATTTTTCCGAAAAACTTTTCATCGTGGCATATCAATTGTCTCAAAGCATTTATTCTATGTCTATAGTAGTGAGTACATGTCACTAGGTCTTTTCTTATGAGGTAGTCAATGTCATTATTTTCCAGTGTATCGGTTTCTTTTTTACGTTTCCTGTTCCTATGCAGATCAGATAAGAAAACTACCAATGGATCCCAACAATGCTCTGCACTTGTAAATGTGATGAAAAATGTTGGCGGGCCCAATTGTCGGATCATTGCAAAATCATTTTTTTTGTTTTGTTGCAAATAGTCAGGAGAGGTGCAAATGTTTTTGAAATCTATGTATCCAATATCATATTTCATATTTTTTTCTAGTTTTACTTTGTACTTCACATCCTTGGCCAACAACTTTATTCCTTGTAACTGGTCTTTTCTTATTCAGACCCACATGCAGGACATAACTTCTTGTATTATTATGTGCATTGTTTTTTGAAAAACAAATTTGTTATGTGACAAGAGAAGTAACCGCTTCTATGTAGCAGCTCCCATCAGACTATTTTATGATAACTGTATCGTTCTGTAATATCAGTGGTGCGTGGATCTCCATAGAAGAGTGTTGGAAAGTTCATTTCCTCAGCGAATTTGTCCTTGAATATTCGGAGTGGACATTGCCCCTCGACAGGTGCAATCTAGACAATTTTGTCTTGGAAGTCACGAATGCACTGTGAATCAGTGAATCCATGCACCAATGTTTTAGCAGGTGTTTCATTCCGTGATTCATCACTTGTATCAAATTCACTAGGATTTTCGAGAGTGTCTGCAGAGTTGACATCCTCTTCTGCAAGAACATTGTCCCAGTTGGAATTTATACAAATGTTATGTGCTTTGTACAGGGCCCTGGAACATAATTCTTTCAATGCTTTCATAACAACATGCACATGCACGTTGCTTGTTTGATAGACATTTTTGTATCACAAGCGTCTTTTCAGAGCCACAACAATTTTCATTGTATTGTTAATGAATTGTAGCAACGCTTTTTGCACAACATCTAGTTGAACAGGCACATTAATAATTGATCATCTTAAGCCCATCTGGGGTTGTTTATAGCCCCAAGGTATGATTTGAGCAAATGCAATTCGCAGAGACACAAGTCTCTCCTCAAGTTCCGTAAGTTCACTTACATCTGGTAGTGGTGTATTACATTTTATTTGGCCAGGGGTTGCAAACTGTGGCAGTTTTCCATTTTCAAGTGACTGTTTGCATGGAAGACAAACATTGCCACTGAAAAATGGTTTCTCGTGTGTTGTCAAGCAAAGGTATTTTTCTTGCAACTCAGGCATGAAAGACTTACTGTTTTTTGAAAAATTCAATTGTTCACAAATTGCACATGCAATGGAAGTAGTGTCTTTAATTTGTTTCATGTAGGTTTGTCTTGCATTTTTCTTTTGGAGGGAAGTATGGGTAGAAACTGTTTCCTATTTTTCGTTGGTAGCACTGCATGGTGTTGCTTCTAGAACACAAAATGTCAGAGTTGCATGACCATTCTGGGATATGCGACCATACCTGTTTTTGTTCTTTATGCACGAACAAATTTCTTTAGATTGTGATATGTGAGTTTTTGTCTAAAAGGAAGCGTAGCAATGTATTTTTTTCTCTCGTGCATGACCTTTTTCAAGTTGTGGTAACTTACTCTACGTTTCTTTCCTAAGGGCACGATGAGTTGATGGCAACTAGGATGAATTTCACTCTGACTCAGGTTCTCATAAACCAGTCTACATTTTTTGTTTAAGGCCTCTATGTCCTTATCACAACTGAGATGAATTTGACGCATAACTTTTTTCAAGTTGTGATAACTTACTCTATGTTTTTTGTTTAAGCCCTGTATGGCCTCATCACAACTGTGATGAATTTCATGCACGGTTTTTTTGTTCAGTTTCTGTTTGGCCATATCACAACCGGGAGGAGTCTCATTCTCACTAAAAATCATTTGACGTGTATGCATATTCGATGTCGTTTGGGTAGCATGGGCATTCAACCCTGAACCATCGATATGTCCAAGCAAAGGTTCATAATGGATATGTGTTGTATCTATTTTCAACGAGAGGGTGTCAATTGTTCGATCATAATTTGAATCAGTAAACCAGGAATGGACAGTGACATCTGGCAAGGCCGACCAAACCTGGATATTTAATATGAATATCATAGACAACCATTGCAAACAGAATCTACAACCCTCCACATTCCCTTTTTCATATGGAAGCACCATGTTCACAAGGTATTCCTACCAACTTCCAACTGTCGACATATTTTCTAGGAGATATAGGCAAACATTTTGATGCAAGCACCTAAAATCCTGTTGGTTGTCGCCTATAATTGCATTTCAAAAGAACTATACAGAGTAAAGCCGCAAAGACTGCACATCGAACTCCGCTTCCACCAAACAAAAAATTTCATTGAACAAACTATCTCCACAACTAGACACAACATGTGTTGCTAGATGTAAAGCATGACAATCTATGCGATGCAAAATATGTTTACATTGTGATTCAAGGTCTTTGCAAATGACAAACAAGTAAATATAAGGCCCTTCAACATTGTATATGGACATTTTTCTGTACAGTAGTGGTTCATAATGATCACTGACGACATTGGCATCATGGAACAAGATGCAATATGGATTTTCAGATGCAGTTTTGTTGAATAGTAGATATCTTGTTTTTCTTGTCAATGACCATATTCCAACTAATATATTGAGCCAGTTAGACAGCCACCGTATACAAAATGTCTCTCCCCAAATTCCCCTCTCATGTGCAGGCAGAACTGGAGATGCAGACAACCACATCTTTGAAAAATACGTAGCAACATCATGTATTCCATGCAACTACCGAAGAAAATCAAATTCCAGTTTGTATTCATAGGACTCCAAAGCCTCAACATCGCCATTTTTAAAACAAATCAAGAAATAATCTATCAATCCATTGCGTAGCTCGGTCGACAAATACCGGAAATGAAGTAAAACTTGAAATGTATCGAAAAGGAAATCCCCAACAGTATACAAGAATGCATCCAATCTAAAAAGGCCATTGTTATGAAAAACCATGCCAATGTTGTCATGTATAATGGACTGTGTATCTATTTCATACGACTCAACATCTATTACTTCTTTCATCTCTTGAACTATGATTTTGAAGTTGTTTGGTAGATACTTTCAGTTTTTATGAAAACAGAGAAAAGGAAAGGAAAAAAATAAAAGGTAGCTAAAGAAAAAGGAAAGAAAAATAGGAAAACTACAAGCGCGGAACTGGGTACAAATCCCCGTATGTATCTTTCAATCTTCTTATTCTCAACTTCAATCCCCCCTAGTCCCCATAGCAAATGAGAAGAAAACAAACCCACATTGAAAACTGAACCAAACAAAAGAAACAACTCAAATAAATAACACCATAACTTTACTCAGCATAAAGAGAACATGTGGACGCAGTTTTCTGACCCACAGAATAAAAACATTCTTTGCATTTACACCCCGCTGGATGGTTCCCTCTTCTGATAGCTCCAAACTACTTTTCGTAAACCCCTCTACACTGCAATTTTCGGAAAAGCTATGGGTGTGGCAGCCGGCATATGAAGACACATGGTGTCCAGGAACAAAAATTAAGAGCACAAACAGAGATGGTCTGCAACAGAATTTGGAGGCAGGGTCTCCTACCATTAGAAAATAGCAACAACGGGGAAACTTACCCGCAACAAGGGATGAGAAGAGCTCAACCCCAAAAACTGGAAACCGGAACAACGGGTCCAACAACTTGCAAAGTTGAAGAACAA
>JZKD02S1690921.1:37510-72453 GCA_000966675.3 Picea glauca
TTCTCCCAAAATTGTCCACCAACTAGGTCCTGCAAAGACAAATGAGAACACCCTCCAAGGATCTCAAGTCATAACATCATGATAAGTGAATCCAATCAATAAATAATCCATCTAAGCATGTACATCAAAGATCACTATATCAAACAATTAATTTCTCAAGACACTATGCAACTTGTCAAGCTTGAATATGAGAGGATTGACGAGGTGTCCTATTGGGTAGATCTTGCCCTAGGTCAAGGAGAGTTTCCAAGAGATCCATATCTAAGCCATGTAAAGTGGATGAAGTGGTTGGGGTCAAGACTCAATGGGCAGAGGACTCATGACATACAAGGGGTCACAGTGTCTCATTCATGGGTGCCTTTGTAGAGGGTGTGTGGTACCTTCGTCCGCAATGCACTTTTTCCAAGCCCATCATTTGTCTTTTATATTTATTTATTTGTATTTTATTTCAATATAGCATAAGGAGAGATTGAAGTTCATTTCGCTCAAGTGGTGACCAGATGATGGCAATGTCACCCACAAACACCTAGTGGAAATGGGAAGGTTGGCTCGTGATGAGACCCCCTTTCTCCCATCCATGCAACTGAGAGTCATTTCCCTAGTTTGGTGACCAGATGATGACAATGTCATACCATTAGCTACTCATGTATGTGATAGGTCATCTTGTGGTGAGACCTCTTATCCTTCAATTAACATTTTAAGCATTTTTTATTATAGTGTCGGTCCTCTTTACTCAAAGATAAGTGTTTCATTGATTTCTTGGGTGATCCCTGGTTGAAGCATCTGGAAGGTTTATACAAGTATTTTATATTTTACCCAACATCAACCCCTCTAGGCTTTTATCCCCTTCTTCCCAGAGAATGAGAGACAACCCCTTATTGGGTCAATACACCCTAAAATCCCAAGAGATAAGTAAATGGAGGGGAATAATGATGGAAAGTGGTAAGTATGGTCGGAAATGGTACGATGGCTCATTAAGGGAGTTATCAGTAGAAAACCCATTCCCAAGGAAGACCACTTACTAGGGCACAATGTCAACCACCAAGGCGAAGCATGGAAAGAGGCATAATGTCCAAGCATATATTATGAAATCTAGAGAAATCTATGATACAACATAATCAAATGGCTTGAATATTGAAATGATGCTCACCATAACACTGACTTGTACCTCATGGAGCAAGGCTCACTGCCTTCCGGAAGCCAGCTGGTGTGGTGGATGCCATCTGCAAACCTGTGACCATCTATGGTGGTGAGTGGGTTTTTCATATGTGCAAAGGGTATTGTCGATCATGTAGTCTCTTGGTATTCCATATCTGCAACCTGAGGGCCTCGAGACATCATCTCCTTAGCTATCCACAAAATGGGGATAACAGATCACAACACTCATCAATTGTAAAAGATACGTTGCTTAGATATCATTGTTAAACATTTTTATTGATACAAATGAAATATTATTTTTATTCACAAAAAGTTGTATGTTAATGATGGTTGTTATCTAACAACATACCACATGGTTCCTTTTATGCCTAGTTTATAATACTTGTACTTTAAATTTAAAGCTCAAAGATGCCTCAACAAATTTAGGTGTTGTACCCAAATTTAATACCAATGGAACATTTGGTAATTTATGGACAAATATAATATATTTATTTAAAATATAGATTTAGTGATTGAAAATGTAGTGCCATAATTAGTTTGTTTCAAAAACAGGTGATATCTTATTTCTTGGATTCTAAAGGGGTGAATTAAGAATAAAATTAACAAATTGAATGATGATATTGATGTCATTGTGGATTCAGTGAAAATTTTGACTTTAGTCAATGTGATGTTTGTCTCAAGGCACATTTTAAAGAGAATGAAAAATGCATTATCATCTTGAAGTCCACTCATATCCATTAATAAAAACTATTAAAAAGTGATTTATATTAAAATGGAAACTTACATAGCATTAAATCATGAACACAAATAAGAGTACATCGATTTTTTAGTAACTACAAGCAACCTATCATGAAGCATCAAGAAAATTGTGTTCACTTAAGTTCCTTCTTATCTTGCATCAATTGGTACAATTGACAAATAGCACACTACCATTTTGTACAAATATCTCAATTAGGAGATGTTAGCAACTATAGTCTAACAATTTCATCTCCATATTCTAGATTAGCTTGTTAAATTTTTCAATCTAGCACAAGACATGCAAATTGTATTCAATTTGTTGTATATCATTATATGCTCACACACACGTTGTTAAATTTTTCAATCTAACACAAGACATACAAATTATATTCAATTTATTGTATATCATTATATGCTCACACACACCCAAGAGAAAACAAAAATATAAGAAGAGGGTTTATTAATAACATCAACAATGCATTTAATAAAAAATGAACTTATTGCAAGTGTAGCAATTAGCAATTATGCCCCATTCCAATTTGTACATGTTAAATGATTCCTTCTACTTATCTCAAAACAAATATTATATGAATCTCACTTAAATGGGATAATCTCTAAACTAAATAACAATTTTCCATATAAAAGCTTCAATATTGTGTAATGTTAATTAATTAGGAGGCCTCAAACATCACACTAGGTAGAATAATGGGTTTCAATTAATTAAAATTCTATATATAGATTAGAAGTATGAATTCCACTGTCAACAAAATATTGTGGAAATCATTTATTTTTGTTAGCATATATTAGTATTAAACCAAGATCATTAACACCTCTTAGGATTGATGTGATGAGTGACCTTCCCAAATTTTAGAGTATTATTTATGATAAAGTAAGTTAATAAAAATGTCCATTGGATGTAGCTTGGGTGGTTGGGAGGAATAGTTGTTACCCTCCACACCCAAATTTAATTCCTTGTAAGTAACATGTGATGCCCTTAAATGGATCTATATGATGCTCTTGTTGTTGAGCCCCCAATATTCTGAAAATGTTCGACCTCCCCATGTTCTCTTCAAGATTTTGGGGGACATGATTTGTTGTCTTGGAAAGGAGTCTCAAGGGAGGGGGTCTCAAGTTCATGCATGTTAACATTTAATCCTATGTTAATCGAAGATCACCTCTGTATCCCTTTTCTCCCATATGGAAGTTTTTCAGCACCTGATAGTAGTTTGTGTTATCTCTTAAACCCCCCCGTGACGATGGTTCCAGTGCGTCGAAAGGTAGGATGGAAGGTTTCGAGAAGGAGGTCGTAGATTACGGTCATATTCTGTGCTTCCAACGTGCCTTCTGGACACAAGATGAGTACAACCGACCTTTTCCTCGGGAATCTCTAGAGCGATCGAATGGATCGGAGCAAAAGACGGGTTTAGATCCTGTGGTCACTAGATTTGAAGCCATTGACGATGGAGGGATTGGGAATGATGCCATTAATGGCCCTCTTTCTTCTCCAGTCCCGTTGTTTCTTTCTCATCAATCATCGTTATCCTCCCCTTCTACTGTCGTTCCAATTAGCGAAGGTGGTAAGGAAGGTAGAGGCAAGGGTTCTGGACCAAAACATCTTCGAAGAGTTGCGTCAGAGTGAGGGGAGATCGGGTGGACATGGTTGTCAGAAAATATGTTAGGATGGAAGATATTCCGTCTTTGGTTGGCATGACGTTGGTTGGTAGGTTTAGTGGGAGGGTGGTAGGAGTGCAAGCACTTTCACGTTGGGTCGACCTGCATTGGATTCCACTTCTTGGGTACAATCCAGAAGTTCATATTTTGGTGGAGGGTGGTTAATTTTCCTTTTTCTCTCTGAATGCATTTTGGGTCAGAATTGGAATTGTGGTTTGTCTAGACTAGTTCTGTACAGTTGGATGGTCAATTTCGGCTCTGCTCACATTCCAACATTAGTTCTACAGGTATGGGCCATATTGTCAGGCCTTTCCATGGTGTTCTGGAATAAATTTAGGAAGGTTCATGGTGTTAGAAACCGAATGGGAGTGAAAAATAGACAGACATTGGGCATGGGTTTTAATAGAGGTTGAGTTAAGAGACGGTCTCATCGGTGAAATGGAGCTGGTTTACGGAGATTTCAAATGGGTTCAGCATGTTGACTATTGGAAGGTGCCCTTTCATTGATTTGCATGCCACAAAACTGACCACCTACTCACTCGGTGTAAATAGCCTGAGCCTTAGGTGGAGAAGACTCACAAAATTTGGGTGAAAAAATCCAAAGCAGCTCGTGACATTTCTTTGGCGGAAGAAGAAAAAATATTCAGGGTGGACGTTCAGAAAGAAGTTTCTAAGATTGGAGTGAAGGATGTCGAGCCGAAATCGGTTCCAAATTCGGGTATGTGTTCTTCTCAACGTCCTGTTTATGTTGGTCCGCCTCTTCTCTCCCCCCTTCTCTAGTTTCCATCCCTAAGCCTCTCGGGAATTCTCCTCTTTCCATTGACCCTTCCCCTATTACTAGCTTTCCCTCTACCCCTCGTCATGTTTCCTCCCTATTGGGGTGTCCCTCTGATAATTTCAATCCTGAAGGAAGTAAAGGGATGCAGGTGGATTCATAAGGGGTATATCTCATTTTGAAGCAGGTTTCACTCCCCCCTAAATCCAGGTATGCCTTGAGATCCTACGAGAATCAAGTGAATGATACCTCCTCCCATGGGGTATCACTCTCAACCCTATATAGCAAAATCTGGTCGGTAGGAACTTGCACCTTTTGAAAGCTCAACAAAAAGTTGTTCTTGATATTAGGAAAGGTAAACAATCAACTATCACGAGGGCCCTTGGAGTGGGGAAATTTATTAAGCGACCTTATCCATGATCATTTTATCTTTCAATGCAAGAGGAGTAAGGGGCACCCGTAAACAACTTTCCCTCAAACAACTCAGTCAAACCCATAACCTTGATGTAATTTTACTTTAGGAAACAAAGTGTGAAGGTTCCAAATCTAGGGCTATTGTTGAAAAATGTCTAAAAAATTGGTCACTTTGTACTTTTTATGCAGAAGGCCAATCAAGAGTGCTCCTGACAAGGTGGAGCTCATTGTGCAAGGAGTTTTCATCTAGTTCTTACATCTCGGCAATTTTAGTAAAGTTGTAATTCAAAGACATGGAGGAACCTAAACCATAATCAATGTCTATGGACCTTACTCTAAGAGAATCCCCTTCTAGGAAAATTTGGCTAGCTCTAGAGCTCTTTGTGATCCTTTGACTCTGATTGGGAGGGATTTTAATTTTACCTTTAATTTAAGATAGGTATGGAGGTATAAACCTAGGAGGGATCCCCAAAATGGTTTTTTCTTTGCTTATTTGGAAAATCATCATCTGTTCAACTTAGAACCAATGAAATTGGTTCTCATGTGGAGGAACTTTAGATCGGGGAAAACTCTATTTCTAAAAGATTAGATCGTTTTTTAGTTTAAGAGAAGTTATTCAATAGTTCATTAACTATGAAATTGTGGGTGTTCACAAGGGGTGTTTCTGATCATTCACCTATTTTATTTCACCAAATCTAGGCGAAGAGTCCCCTTCATCGCCCTTAAAATTCAACACGGTGTGGTTATTGGAGGAATATTACAGGAAGTTGATTTTGAACATATGAATGCACCTCAACTCTCTGTCTCCCTCCTATACGATGAAACAATTCACAGACAATATCACCAAAATTAAGGAAGTTACAAAGAATTGGTGTAAAACTTATAAGGAGAAGACCCTTGGCCAGCTAAAGGAGGCAGAAACAAAGATAGAAAAAATGTATGAGGACAATACCTCTCAGTATTGGTTGGTGGAACATCTCTCATAGTTGTGAGAATTTGAATTTGTTCGACATTCAATATTGGAAAAAGAGGAGCAAAGGTGGTGACTCAAAAGCAAAGCGGTGTGGATAAAAGAAAGTGACAATAATTCTAAGTTTTTTCATAATTATGAGAACCTACATAAGAACATCAATACTATTTGGGAGGTCAAAACCTGGGATTGTACGATTGCTCGCTCCTTTCTAGACAAAGAAAATGAAGCATTTTTCCACTGGAGTTCCCTATTTCAGGAACCATCGGGTTGTCCCATTTAGGAGATATTGGAAGTAGTCTCAAAATTTCCATGTGTTTTCACTAAAGACATGATCAATTCGTTGATTGAAGAAGTTATGGAGATGAAGTAATTGCTACCCTCTCCTCCATGCAAAGAGGCAATAGCCTTGGGTCTGATGGGTTAACCATGGAATTTTACGTGGGTTTTTATGATTTAATCAAGGATGATCTACTCAATGCAGTTCAAGAGTCCCAAAGGGAAGGAAAAATCTTGGGTTCATTTAACTCCACCTTTATTTCCCTTATCCCCAACAAACAAGATGGGAGCTCCTTCAGGGACTACCGTCCCATTTCGTTTTGCAACGTAATTTACAAAATCATGGTTAAAATCATAGCTAGGAGGCTAAAGCCAATTTTAGTGAAATAATAGCGTAAGAGCAGTTTGGTTTTCTATATAAGAGACAAATTCATGATGTTACGGTTATTGCTCAAGAGGCCATCCATTCTTTCCATCTGCACAAGTAGGTCATGGTAATCCTCAAGTTGGACCTGTCTAAAGCATATGAAGGGTTAGTTGGACCTTTTTGCGACTCATTCTCATAAAAACGGGCATGGATCTTTCTGTGGTCAATTGATATTGGGGTGTGTCCAGTCAGTGTATTTCGTGGTACTTATCAACGAAGCACCTTAAAGGTTATTTAGGGCCTCAAGGGGTCTTATACAAGGTTTACCTTTAGCCCTATTCCTATTCCTAATCATTGTTGAACCTTTGAGAAAATTAATTGAAGATGCAAGAATAAAAGGAGATATTTGTGGAGTTAAGTTGGCAGTGTTATCACACAAGTTGTAGGTTGGGAAAAGCCCGACCCAACCACCAAAATGGCGACAACTTAGAGAGCACCTACCCACTGTCACCTTAGGCAGGTGTTCTCATCACTTTAGAGGTGAGGTAATCACCTCAAGGAATCACGGTGACCCTAGGGGGGATTGAAATGGAAAATGTGATGTATGAACGGATTCCCCTAAAGGTCAATTTTCTATATAGAAAAGGGAACTTGGTAATGAGTCTTGAGGGTTGATTTAGGTTGCCAAAGCTTTGAGTAACATGCAAGGAGATAATGCCTTCCCGTGACACAAGGAAAACCAAGATACAATGCAATATATCAATTGGACAAGAAAGTTAATCTTGTTATCCCTAATAGAAACTATTAGTAACAATATATATCAGCAAATAAATGGCACAATAAGTTGCTAAACAAATGCTAGAAATCAAGTGAAAAATACAAGAGTTAAACTAGCTAAACACTAGTGAAACTCAAGATTTAATGACCAAGATAGTAGCATGAAAGTGTAAGGTTGTTGTAAACACTTTATGCAGAAATATAAATCAGCCTTATGGCTGTAACAAACAACTTATTACATAAAGAATATCAACCAATAAAACTTCCTCAAACTTTTCCCAAAAGTGCGCTAGGTCTAGTAGTTTATGTGTGCAAACTTTGAGCAACTTCCAGTGGTTGATTAGGAAGTTATTGAAGAAGTTAGATTAGGCTTTTTGTAGCCCTGATGGCTGAAGATAAAATTTGTAACAGCAATAAGAATTACTTGGAAAAATATGGCACCCTAGGGGCACAAGCAAGCCAATAACATATATAATTGATTGCACTTTGAACAACTTGAAAATCTCGTAAAATCATGTTACCAAATGCAAGTAATTTTATTTATCGAATGAAAACTATATATTAGTGCCTTCAAGATAATGGGTAAATGGAGTCTTGGATTGTAAGAGTTACATCCACAATATCCCTAGGGGTGTAAACCCTCTTACTCCCTAGGGCATGCAAATCAAACTTAGGTAAATATAGGAGGGTGTACACCCTTGTACTCCTCCTAGCAACCTTGCAATAAATGACTTGTCAACTAGCAAATGAGATGAAGCTTAATGGAGAGTGTATGCACTTATACTCCTCCTAGGGTTTTGACCAATAAAATTCATGAAACAAGCAAGAAGAACTAACAATTGCATATTTTACTTACCAATTTCAAAGAGATGCAAGATGTAACCCTAGTTCACCAAGAAAAAACCATTCATAAGCAAGAGAAAAGACCTTCAAGAGGTGCACACCACCTTAGCTCCGGAAATCACCAAGAGAATTCACCATAAGACATTTGCACGAGAGAGAGAGAGAGAGAGAGAGAGATCAAATTTTCCAAAGAGGGCACAAATTTCAGCCAAGTAGTCCTCTCACAATGGGAGAGTTATGTTAAAAATGAGATTCACGTGATATTTATTTATACAAAATGTTTAACTCATAGTTTTTCCACTTCAAAAGGGTAAAACATAAGATAAGGGGTCCACAACCCTTATCTTACCCCTTGCATCAAAATAATATTAAACAATTGAGCTTTAAAATTTAGCTTCGCACAAAATAAATCCTAAACTAAGATGGCATCACCCATTTAGGGGACGTTTTGGCACTTGAGCAAGTCGTTGGAGAAGATGTGGAAGTCGTTGGTGCTACTTGAGACTATGTCAAGTGCTAAGCCTTCTCCATGCCTCATCCAGTGAAAATATGTCAAATGTCAATGTGTACCTCCATCACCACCAAACCCTAGCCCACTCATAATGTCAACCCTCAAGGAGGTGATGTTTTGCCTCTCTTAGGCAAGTCGTTTGGGTGGTGGGGGCTAGGTTATGTAACACCCATGTTTCCCCCAGTTTGTAAATATAACTATATTGGCCAAGAGACTATGGAAAACTCGATAAGTGAGAATTTTTTATTTGATGAACCTTTTTATAAAAGGTCAAGGAATGTAATTTTTGTTATTAATAGAAATGGACAAGTGTTGCATGACTGCTGAAAGCGGGGGTTTGCCAAGATAGAACACAGATTCTATGAGAGAGATGGTGATGGGAACCAGGAATGGTTGAGATAACCCCCACCAAACCAGTACCTTGCTAGATTTAATTTCTCAGGACTAGAATAATCCTCTGACTAAGGGATGAATTACAGTCAGGATGGTAGGTGGGAAGACCTCCTCAAGAGTTAATGAGGGGATGGGGCAAGGCGCCCATCTGAAAGGCTTTCAGACCTAACCATAGACTAAGAATTTGGGCCACACACAATATTTCTAAGGAAGGCGTGGTGGGCAGAGGAAGAGCAACGAAGAGAAGTAGAGAAGAGAGACTAAGCTCTCAAGTTCGAGGAAGAACTTAGAAATGAACGTGTTCTAGTTACAGGAAGTGGCTAGCAGGGTTATGATACAAGCTGATAAACGAGGGTGTTGAGTGAATGAGGAAGTACTCAGGCAGATCTCCTTGCTTGGTATAGAGAAACCCATTGCCAATATGCTGTGGGAGAAGGAGAGTAACCTTCGTCCCTGATTGTTGTTGAGCCGGAAGACAAAATTCTCTCTCAGAGCATCATGGTCTAGCTTGAGGGTGGACAGTGGTAAATTCGTTAGGAGTGATTGAGCTTATGGTTGGGTGGAAACAGGCACCCCTTTCAACAATCACATCACGTCGTCTGGTTCTGATAATTTTTTCTGTAGATTTTAACCTTGTACAATATTTACTGCAAACAAATTTTCAGTAAAAGAACAAAAAATATACAATGGAAAATACAAACATTACACATAGATTTTTCCCCTGGAAACCCAAACCGGGAAAACCAACATATTCTATATTCATTCATCGTATTACATTGTTTACAATACAATATACATATAGGAACCAGCGACATCCAAAACCCTAATCAAATAACCTGGATTAGTCAACAACGCTAATTCCTTAACTGCAAATAGAAAACCATCGACAAAGAAACCATGTGCCGAAAAACCACCTAAATATGTGACACGTTTCTCGAGGTAGAAAAATATAACACATACCCAATATTCTCCCACTTGTTGTTTTCTTTGCATAGAGGGGGTTAGAGGGTTACATAGTTAACAATCCTGTGCAACAATGCCCATGGATCCTCTACACCAAGAAAACTTCTCAGTGCTCACAGATTGTGTTAATGAATCTGCAACATTCTTCAAAGTGTCCACCTTCATCAGCAATACTTTCTTTTCTTCAATCATGTCTCTCACAAAATGATATTGAATATAAATATGTTTTGTCTTTGAATGATAAGATGGGTTCTTCGCGAGAAAAATTACACTGTGATTGTCACAATCTATCCTTACATCTTGTTGTACCAACCCAATTCCTGAACACAATCTTTGTAACCATATTGTTTCCTTACATGAGTGGTTGCCATGTATTCAACTTTTGTAGTTGAAAGTGCCACTACAACCTCTCTTTTTCTCATCCAACTTATTGCTCCTCCAAACAGGTTAAACACATACCCACTTGTAGATCTCCTACAATCCATATATCTAGCTTAGTATGCATCCACAAAGCCATGTATATCCACCACTCTATCCAATCTCGGTCTTCCTTCGTAGCACAATCCATAGATAGTAGTGCCACGCAAATACCTGAAAACCCTTTTTATTGTTTTCCAATGCTCCTTCCATGGTTTTGACATATACCTGCTCAAAACTCCCACTGTATGTGCAATGTTCGATCTAGTACAGACCATTGCATGCATCAAACTTCCAACTGCACTCGCATATGGAACATGACACATGTCCTCCTCTTCTTGTGTCTTGGGACACTGATCTGCATACAACTTTACCTCAACATGACTAGCAACCTTTATTGGTTTACATTCCTGCATATTAAACCTCTACAATATTGCCTCAACATATTTTCTCTTATTTAACCAGAGTTTCCTCTTTTTCCGATCTCTTTTAATTTCCATGCCCAAAATGAAATTTGAAGCACCGATATCCTTCATGTCAAATTTAGAGGACAACCGAGTTTTCACATCCTGGATAATCTCCTTGTTGTTTCCTATCAGCAACATGTCATCCACATGCAAGACCAAATAAATCAAATGATCACCAATTAATTTAAAATACACACAATGATCCTCTTTGCTTCTTGTGAAGCCAAGTCCCAACATATAAGTATCGATTTGTTGATACCACATCCTTGGTGATTGTTTTAAACCATATAGGGACTTTTTCATCTTGCATACCATCTCCTTCTTTCCCTTCACAACATAACATTTTGGTTGCTTCATATAGATTTCTTCTTCCAAATCCCCATGTAGGAATGTTGTCTTCACATCCATCCGTTCTACTTCAAAATCAAATGCAGCAGCACCAAATAACATAAATCTTATAGAGGTTAACTTGGCAATAGGAGAAAAAATCTCACCAAAATCAATCCCCTCAACCTGGGAATAACCCTTTGATACTAACTGAGCTTTGTATTTCTCCACTTTTCTTCTGCATTAAGATTCCTTTTAAATACCCATTTTTTTCCAATAGGCTTTCTTCCATTCAAAAACTCCACTAGATCCCAAGCCTCATTATTATCCAAAGTTGTCATTTCTTCATCCACAACCCTTTTCTAGAGAATTCCATCCTCTGAATCCACTGCCTCCCTGACAGTTCTAGGATCATCATCAGTAATAGAAAAAGAAATTTTTTAACATAAATCAGATGGAGTATACCTTTCTGATAGCCTTCTTTCTCAAACCGATCTCCTCAATACTAGAGTATGAGGATCTTCTTCTTTTGATTCATGTTCTTTTGTAGAGTCTGATTCATCATCCTTTAAATCAAACTCTATTTTCTCTAGTTCTTCCTTACTTGGTAGGACTTCCTGTTTAACAACATCCTTCATTTCTCTAAATACCATATCTCAGTTATACACTACCTTCTTAGTTTTTGGGTTCCAAAGCTTATAACCTTTGAGACCATCTTTATATCCAATAAAGATACACTTTTCAACCTTCTTATCTAGATTACTCATATTTTCCTTTGGAGCATGAATATATGCATCATTGCCAAATACCTTGATATGTGTGAGACAAGGTTCCCTACTAGTCCATACCTCTTGTGGAGTCTTTTCATCCAATGCTAATGAGGGTGATTTGTTGACCAGGTAAATGCAGTACCCACTGCCTCTACCCAAAAAAAATTCCCTAACCCGGCACCACTAAGCATGCAACTTGTTTTTTCCATCAATGTCATATTCATCCTTTTTGCAACTTCATTCTGCTGAGGTGTATATGGAGTATTCTTCTGCCTTTCTATACCACACTTCTTACAAAATTCTTCAAATTCATTCTGGCAGAACTCTTCGCCATTATCTGTCCTCACCACCTTAATTATTTTCTCTGTTTGATTCTAAACAAGAGCCTTAAACTCTTTAAACCTATCAAAGACTTCATATTTCTTCCTAAGGAAATATATCCAAGTATTCCTCGATAAGTCATCTATAAATGAGACATAGTACACAAATTTTTCCAATTATGGGACCAACACAGGTCCAAAAACATCATTGTGAACTAGTTGTAAAGTTCCTTCTATCCTTGTTGCACCAGAGGGGAATCTTACCCGATTCTGCTTCCCATATAGACAACGTTCACAGAAATCAAAATCCAGAGAGCAGTTAGACATACCTTCAACCATACCTTTATCGTGTAGTAGTTGAAGACTCTTTTCTCCGATATTCCCCAGTCTTTGATGCCACAACATAACCTTTTCTCCAGAGACTATAGGAGTTCTTTCTTCTTCAACTCCAATATTAGAAAAAATGGAAATATTACACCCATCACTAATAGTTCTTCCTTGCATCTTCTACAGAGTTCCAAACCAAACTCCCTTCAACAACACCATTGCTCCTCGAACCATCCTGCCTGATTCCTTTTCAAATATTTTTTTTACCCCTGCATTGTCCATTTTTCTTACATAAATCAAATTTCTAGCCAAACCTGGGATGTTCAAAACACGAGGCAATGTTCTAATCCTTCCATCTATGAGCCTCAACTTGAATTTTCCTCGTCCTATGATTTTGGTTGTCGAATCATCACCTAATAAAACATTACCTCCATCATACATTTCATATTCGAAGAACCACTCTCTATGGGGATTCATATGAAAGGATGCACCAGAGTCAACCAACCATGCCTCATGATTTGCATGTGTGCTTGAAGAAGCCAAGTACACATCCCCTCCTTCTTCCTTGGAGGTATTTTCTTCTGTAGAAGAAGATTCTTTAGATCCCTTCTTTTTCTCAACTTTGGATCTACATTGCTTCTTGTAGTGCCCTTCTTTTCCACATCTCCAACATACCTTTACAAACTTTCCGGGAGATTTAGATCTACCCTTAGATTTAGATCTCCCACTTGAAAAATTAGATCTATTTCTTTCCTGGGAACGTCCTCTTGCAAATAATGTGTTTTTTCTCTATCCTTCCATATTCTTTCGTCTCATCTCCTCCGACAACAAGGATGAGACCACTTCATCAAAATTCAAGGAATTTGTATTACTACCTATGGCCAAAACCAAACTATCCCAAGAGTCTGGTAAAGAACATAGTAAATTGATACATTTATCTTCATCTAAAATATTAATCTCAATAGGTACTAACTGACTTACCATAGTATTGAAGGCATTCAAATGCTCTGCCACCGAGTCTCCATCTCTCATCCTCAGGTTATACAACTTATTTCTCAGGAATAGTTTATTTACTACAGACTTAGACTGATACAACTTCCCCAACTTATCCCATAAATCCTTGGTTGTAGCTTCCTCTGACACATTCAATAATATTGAATCCGAGAGACATAGTCGGATTGTGCTCTTTGCCTTCTAATCCAACATTTTCCAATCATCTGTTGAAGTTCCTGTAGGTGCAGTACCTTGATCTACCGTGATACACTGATATCTGTCCACCAACAGATCTTCCATATTGAGCTTCCATAACTCAAAACTTTTCCCATTAAAATTCTCGATCTCCATCTTCGAATTGCGTTCCATTTCTTTTCACCTGAAAAATCAATACCACAGATCTCCCACTGTAACAAGGCTTATCACAGTCTCGAGCCAAAACCTTGACCACAAAGGCGTCCCCCTGAAGCCAACAAAGCTCTGATACCAAATGTATATTTTAACCTTGTACAATATATACTGCAAACAGATTTTTAGTAAAAGAACAGAAAAGATACAATGGAAAATACAAACATTACACAGAGATTTTTCCCCTGGAAACCCAAACTGGGAAAAACAACATATTCTATATTCATTCATCGTATTACATTCTTTACAATACAATATACATATAGGAGCCAGCGACATCCAAAACCCTAACCCAATGACCTGGATTAGTCAACAACCTTAATTCCTTAACCATAAATAGAAAACCATCGGCAAGAAACCATGTGCCAAAAAATCACCTAAATATGTGACACGTTTCCCGAATATAACACATACCTGAATACTACTCGTGAAAAGAATATAACACATACCCAACATTTTCATACTTTGTGCACTGAAATGGAATAATGGATGAATGTATGTATTTATTTGTTTATAAATGGTTTCTATATCAAATGGTCAAACTATGTGTATGCATTTTTCTTCTTGTGAACTTATGTTTCTGATTGATCATCTATATGCCCCAGTTTAACCTTTGAGACGTCCTTGGGACATAAACCTGTAGGAGGGCTGGGATAGAAAGCATTGCATAAATCTAACCTTGTCGGTCTGAAGAGGATACCTCCTTCAGAATCCTTGTTGCGCAACCGGGACACCATGTCCAAGTCCTTAGCCAGTTCACGATGAGGAAGATGTGTTTAACTCGTGAGAGTCTAGAAGGACTCATGTGAACAACACCCAAGAAACTTGTGCTAATCCTAAGGGAGCTAAGTCCCTCTGGCTTCAGAAATTCTGAAGTTCGAGACTTCAGAGTATTTTCAGCCCAAATAGTCACAAACATGACGAAGGTGACCAAGAGTCATGATTACTTGTATGGTCGACCGACATTGGGTAGTTTCCCTAGTGGTTAGAGGAACCTATCTTACCGACTAAACTGAGATCCAAATCCCCATCGTGAAGTGGCGCGAGGCACTGATCAAGAATGTTCGAGGATTCCCTCAACCATTGGATCTACACCAAGAAGACTTCGACAAAGTTCTACTTCGGGAGAATAGAGATGTTATAGCATCAAAATCCACAAACATAGAAGTTAAGAAGTAAAGGCGAGTCATAGATTTGGGGGAGATCATGAGGAGCTTTGCCTACCATTCGATCATTCAGGAGGAGGGACCCTCACACGGTACTTCAGAGAAGTCCTTCTTCGAGAGAAGGGAGTGACAGCAAATCCAAAACCCCCGAAGGTTGAAGCCACGAAGTGACCAGGACCATAGATCTATGGATCCTTCAGGTCATTTTCTAGCCATAGGATTTACGATGTAGTCAGTCCAGCGTTGACCTCTTTGGGAGGACAGGGGTGTTGTAACGCCAAATTCCCTGAAGGTCGAAGTCATGAAGTAATGAGGATCGTCGATCCTTGGATTCTTCGGGATCCCTCTCAGTCGTCGATATACAGGGGACGCGTGGCGCTAGATCCTTTAGTTCAGAGACTGGGCACTCCAGGGAATTTTAGGTGTGGTGTATCGAAAATATCTGAAGCCTGAAGTAACGAGAGGTGTTGATTCGAGGATGCTTCGTGAATTTTCCTAACCGTTAGATCTAGGTTGTGGTCAGCCCGACGCTGACAAAATTTGGTAGGAAAGAGGATTTTGCATCGCAAAACTTCTGAAGGCTGAAGTTGTGAAGTAACATTAGTCATGGATCTATGGAACCACATGGCTGGATCTCGACCATGAGATTTGAGGGATGTTAAAAGGTTTTCAGTCTGGTGTGACATGGAAAGTCAAAGTCACCAGGGTGATGTGGACCTAGGATCGATGTGCCATGTGTCAGCTCGATCTATTTTTTTTGTAGACCCTATATGCTTATTGAAACGTGACATGTGTCACCCTTGGCCTGTCTACGTGTCAGCCTGTGGTACGTGCCCACCTAACCAAAGTGGTTGGTGAAGTGACCAGAACTTCGAGAGTCCGAGACTTCGGGACTTTGAAGGATTTTGGGGTGTATTGTAATAAATGGACCCAAAAGGCCCAAAGGTTGGAACCACGTTGCAAGCTTACGGGACTTCGAGAGTTCGGGACTCTGGAAGGTCTCATGTGTAGACAGTAAGGAGGTGTTTATCACCGAAGTGTCGAAGCGCCAAAGCGTCGAAGTGTCGAAGTTCCTATTGGCATGTGTGTCAGATGAAGGTTGAGTCTAGTCATGGAATTGGACAATGGATGGACTTCCACCGTGGATGAAGAAATTGGAGACAATACGTGTGGGGTGGATTCATGTTGATGCCACGTGGCCCTCAACCAATGAATACCCAAAGAACCTTGGGAAGCCGTAACTTGCAACCCAAAGCTCAGATTCAATCCTGGTAGCAGTCATTAGAATGCTACGGGTAAGTAGAAGAGGATAAAGACCTCGAACAGAGAATTTGATATTTTAAGGAGAGAGAAATTTGGATTCCCCATCCCTAGGGAAGATACTTAGGAGTCGGGTGTGTTACAAAATGGTATCAGATCATGGTTATAGCACTCGACCTTCTCGAGATAATGGACGAGTTGTGTAAAAACCATATTTAAAGTAATTTTAAGGGTGACACCCTATCTTACCTCTTTCCTAAAATATTTTGGTTAAATTGTTACTGAAGAAAAGAATGAAACTTTCTATTGTATGTGTATTTAAGAAATATAAATTGTGTGTTGTTCATAAACTAATAGACTGTTGGCTAACAGTAAATGTTTTTTCAACACTCAAGCAGTCAACAAAACATGGGAAAACTACAAGTATAAAGGATGATGACACGCTATGAAGTGGGGGATGGCTCCCACAATAGAGATGGAGAATTTGATGAAAGGAGGGTGGTGGAAACCCCTCCGGATCTGGCTAGAACTTTAAGGAGCCTCGTGGCCGAATTACAGAGTTGAAAGGCTGACAACGAGAGATTGATAAAGGAGCAAGAAAAACAAACGAAAATTAATGCAGTCTTGCTACAGAGTTTATCCAATATACAGAGGCAACTGCAACACGGACCCGCAATCAGTCAGGTGGATTGAAGACACACGAAGAGAATTCAAATTCCACCTAAGATACAAAAACGTGGTACCATAAGTGGCCACACTAATAGGAATACCTCAAGGAAGGTCCAACCTGGAGGTAGGAGAAGCTCATTGGGAGACTCCTTTGGAGAGGAACTGGAAACTCCGAGGGATATTCTAGTAGAAAATCTAGTTCACATTCTCAAAGTAAAGGAAAGAAGCGAAATCATTCCAAAAGTCATGATCTTGAAGAGTTCAAGAAATCAAAACCATTCCAAAATTCATGATCTTGAAGAGTTCAAGAAATCAAAACCACCCTCTTTCAATGGATATATTGGGAAAGGGGAAGAAGCATAATTTTGGTTGATTGGTTTAAAGAAGTATTTCAGAGTCCATGACTTCTCTGAAAACTTGAAGGCTCAGATATCCATCTTCAACCTGAATGGAAAGGCTTCCATTTGGCAGGAAGACCTTAGGAATGTGAAAGGAATACATGAGAAGGAATTGTCATGGAAACAGTTTGAGAAACACTTCGAGGAGAAGTATTTATCAGAGAAATACTTTGATGGGAATACTAAGGATTTCTATGAACTCGGGTCGAGACAACTCACCATAGAGAAATATGTCAATAAATTCCTTGAGCTGTTGAGGTATGTACCCTACATAAAAGATGAAAATGTAAAAGTGCAGTGATTTATTAGTGGGTTACCTCAGCCCTACTGGGACAGGATTGAGTTTGACGAGCCAAAGACCTTAGAAGACACTATCCGGAAGGCAAGGTATTGTTATTAATAGTTTGGGAGTCAGATAGAACCTTGCGAGGACTGGAAGATGAAGAATAGTTTGGGATTCAAGAAGAGGGGGTTTAAATCCTCAATATTTAAGAACTATGGGAAGGGTTATAGGATGATCCTTCCTACTATAATTTTGTATCAACAAAATTTCCCCTCCTAGAATGGAAATAAACCTTTTGGAGCAACCCCGGAAAAGACTAATAACCCAAAGAAAGAACCCTTGAAATGTTTGGGTTGTGGAGAAGAACATATACTGAGGGATTGTCCACACAAACAATAGAACAATAGGAGAGTCTACAATATCCAAGAAGCTACCATAGTCAATTATGTGGCTAGGATAATGCCACGGATTTATGCATCCTTGGATAATAACCAAGCCAACCACCAAGCCTCAGTGGTGGAGATGGAAGGTATGATAACCAACTGTCTAGTTTCTATTTTAATTGACCTTGGTTCTAATTTGAGTTATGTGGCCCCTCAGACTGTTGATAAGTGTAAAATTCAACCAGTTAAACATGTTAATCCATGGTTGGTACATCTAGCCATTGGAACCAAAATAAAATTAGCAGAGGTCATACCAGCTTGCCAATTCATTATGGATGGATTGCCCACCCAAGCGAACCTTAATATACTTCGCCTAGGATCTTATGACTTGCTGGTTGGTATGGACTGGTTATCCACTTATAAAACCAAGTTGGACTTTTACCATAAAACTTTGGAGTGTGAAAATGAAGAAGGGAGAAAAATAACCCTATAAGGGATTCAGAGGCATGTCTCATTGGGACAAATATCAACTCTTCAAATGAAAAAGTATTGCAGAAAGGGATGTCCTCTATATGAAATATAGGTGTTGGAATATGTTGAGGATGACAAACCAAACCTAGAGGACCACCCCATATTAAGAGAGTATAAAGACATGTTTCCAGAAGAGGTATTGGGTCTACCTCCATGAAGAGACATTCACTTCTGCATAGAACTTGCGCCAGGAGAAATGCCAGTGTCTAGAACACCCTACAGGATGAGTACACTAGAGATATTTGAGATCAAGCTACAAATAAAGGAGATGATTGACAAAGGTTACATCCAACCCAGTGTGTCTCCATGGGGAGCACCCGTCTTGTTTGTGAAGAAGAAATATGGCACACGCTGGCTATGCATAGACTATAGACAACTCAATAAGACAACCATAAAGAACATGTATCCCTTACCAAGAATCAATGACTTGTTTGACTAATTAAGGGGTTCTTTCATTTTCTCAAAGATTTACTTAAGGTTTGGATACCATCAAGTCCGAATCAAGGATGAAGACATCCACAAAACAACCTTCAGGACAAGATATGGTCACTATGAATTTGTGGTGGTTCCATTTGGACTGACGAATGCCCCGCCACTTTTATGTGATTGATGAATAATGTACTCAACAAATTCATAGACAAATTTGTATTGGTTTTCATTGATAATATCCTAATCTACTCCAAGAATAGAGAGGAGCATGAAGAACATCTTAAATTAGTGCTTTAAGTACTAAGAGAGAATCAGATCTATGCTAAGTTTAGCAAGTGTGACTTTTTCCAGAAGCACGTACATTACTTAGGTCATGTTATGTCTAAAGAAGGAGTGGTACTAGACCCTAATAAGATCAGATCTATCATGGAATGGCCTATCCCAAAGGATGTATTTGATATCAAGTCCTTTATGGGCTTAGCATAATACTATAGAAGGTTCATAAAAGGGTTTTCCAAGATTGGTTGTCCAATCATTGTCCTTCACAAAAAGGGGGTTAAATTCACTTGGACATCAAAATGTGAAGAAATATTTCAAGAACTAAAATACCTCCTAACCCATGCACCCGTGTTGAGGATTGCATACCCTGATGATGACTTCCTTGTATGTACAGATGCTTGTAAGGAAAGACTCGAAGGATTCCTTATGCAAGAAGGACATGTAATTTTCTATGTATCCAGAAAATTGAATGAGAATGAAATCAATTATGTGACCCATGATCTAGAGTTGGCTGCCATAGTGAATGCTTTAAAAATGTGGAAGCATTACCTCCTGGGTAGGAGATTTGTACTTATGACAAACCATTGTGGGTTGAGGCACCTATTTTATCAACCAAAACTCAATGCTAGAAAAGCTAGGTGGATGGCTCTCCTTAGTGAGTTTGATTTTGAAATCAAACACATCAAAGGAAAGGAAAATGGGGTGGTCGATGCCCTTAGCAGAAGTGTTAAAATGATTCACCTGACAATGGTAAGCACCTGTGAAACGGATGCCATGAAGAGAGTCAAGAATGCACAAGAAACGAATGCATTTTTCAAGACTGTGATGTCATACCTAAATCAAGATCCCACGAGGCTAAAGTATGAAGGCTATTAGATGCTTGATGAGGGCATGTTGACCTACAGAAACAGATTGTATATTCCAAGTTGTGATGACTTGTGGAGGTTCATAATGGATGAACTACACAAGAGACCATATATTGATCACCCAAGTTATCAGAAAATGATTACAACCACTAGGAAACAATTCTATTAGTCTAGATTGAAAAAGGACATAACTAACGATCTAGCTAAGTGTCTAGAATGCCAACAAGTTAAGGCATAACACCGACACCCAATAGGGTTGTTACAACCTCTACCAATTCCAAAATGGAAATGGGAAACCATCTCCATGGATTTCATCACCGTATTACCAAAATTAACCAAGTTGAATGATGCCATCATGGTAGTGGTGGAAAAATTGAGCAAGTCTGCTCACTTCGTTCCTATCAAGTCAACTTGCAAGGAAATAGATATTGCCAACATTTTCATGAAGGATATATTCATACTGCATGGCATGCCTAGAGAGATTATATCTGACAGAGACACAAAATTTACTTCAAGATTTTGGAAGTCCTTAATGGCTAGTTTTGACACTAAATTGTTTTTTAGCACAACCTATCACCCTCAAAGAGATGGACAAACAGAAAGACTGAACAAAATATTAGAAGACATGTTAAGGATGCATGTAATGCATCAACATAAGAAGTGGGAAGACTACCTTCCACTGGTAAAATTTTCTTACAACAACATTTATCAAGAGTCATTGAAGATGAGTCATTTTGAAGCCCTCTATGGTAGACAGTGCAATATTTCAATCAAACGGAGTAATATAGTGGATAAAATTACAATCGGACCCGACATGCTGAAATAAATGGAACACCAAGTAATTCGTATTAAGAAAAATATGAAAACTACCGAGGATATTTTAAAACAGGAGACCATGTCTATCTCAAAATTAGACCCAGGAAGCATTCCTTGAGAATGGGAGCTTGTGCCAAGTTGGCACCCCGGTATTGTGGACCCTTTGAAATATTAGATAGAGTGGGACCTGTAGCCTATAGGCTAGCACTCCCTCCCACAATGAAGGTACATAATGTTTTCCATGTTTCATTTGAAGAAATATGTACATGATTCTAATCATATACTTGAATGGTCTATGATTCAAGTGGAGCCAACGGGAAAATTCATGCCAGAACCTCAATGCATACTAGATAGAAAGGAAACCTCACTTAGGAACAGAACCATTGCATAGGTCAAGGTGAAGTGGAAACACTTTGGCCCAGATGAGGCTATGTGGGAAATGGAGGATGTCATGAAACATGCATATCCATTTTTGTTTACTTCTATATATGTAGATAACATTGGCATATAGAACATCGAGGACAATGTTTCTTTAAGGGGGAGGGTATTGTAACACCTTTATTTCCCCCAGTTTGTAAATACAACTATATCAAACAAGAGACTATGGAAACTCGATATGTGTGAATGTTTGATTTGATGAACCTTTGTATTAAAGGTCAATTAATGTAATTTATGTTATTAATAGAAATGGACAAGTGTTGCATGACTGATGAAAGCAAGGGTTTGCCAAGATAGACCGCAGATTCTATGAGAGCGATGGTGAGGGGAACCAGGAATGGTTGAGATAACCCCCACCAAACTAGTACCTTGCTGGATTTAATTGCTCAGGACCAGAACAGTCCTATGACCCATGGATGAATTACAGTCAGGTTGGTAGGTGGGAAGACCTCCTCAATATTTAATGAGGGGATGGGGCAGAGCACCCATCTAAAAGGATTCCATACCTGACCACAGACTAGGAATTCAGGCCACAAACAATCTTGTTGAGGAAGGAAATAAAGGAAGGCATGGTGGGCAGAAGAAGAGCAGTGAAGAGAAGTAAAGAAGAGAGACTAAGCTCTCAAGTTTGAGGAAGAACTGAGAAATGAACGTGTTCTGGTCGCATGAAGTGGCTAACAGGGTTATGATACAAGCTGATAAACGAGGGTGTTGAGTGACTGAGGAAGTACTCAGGCAGGACTTCTTGCTTGGTGTAGAGAAATACGTTGTGAAGACCCTATGGGAGGAGGAGAGTAACCTCTGTCCTTGATTGTTTCTAAGCCAGAAGACATAATTCTCTCTCAGAGCATCATGGTCTAGCTCGGGGGTGGCTAGTGGTAAATCCGTTAGGAGTGACTGAGCCTATGGTTGGGTGGAAACATACACCCCTTTTAGCAGTCGCATCACATCATCTGGTTCTGATAAGTGTTTTCACACTTTGTGCACTGAAATGGAATAATAGATGAATGCATGTATTTATCTGTCTATAAATGGTTTTTGTATTGAATGGTCAAGCTATGTGTATGCATTTGTCTTCTTGTGAACTTATATTTTTGATTGATCGTCTCTATGCCCCAGTTTAACCTTCGAGACATCCTTGGGACGTAAACCTATAGGAGGGTTGGGATAGAAAGCATTGCATAAATATGACCTTGTCGGTCTGAAGAGGATACCTCCTTTAGACTCATTGTTGCACAACTGGGACACGATGTCCAAGTCCTTAGCCAGTTCACGATAAGGAAGATGTGTTTAACTCATGAGTTTAGAAGGACTCATGTAACCAACACTCAGGAACCATGTGCTAAGCCTAAGGGAGCTAAGTCCCTTTGGCTTCGGTACTTCATAAGTTTAGGAATTTAGAGTATTGTCAGCCCAAATAGTCACAAATAGGCCGAAGTTGACCAAGAGTCATGGTTACCTGTAAGGTTGATTGACGTTGGGAGGTTTCCCTAGAGTTTAGAGGAACCTATCTTACCGACTAAACCAAGATCCAACTCCCCATCGCAAAGTAGCGCAAGGCACCGATCGATAATGTTCAAGGATTCCCTCAGTCGTTGGATCTACATTAAGAAGACTTCAACAAAGTTTTACTTCGGGAGAATAGAGATGTTATAGCATCAAATTCCACGAATGTCAAAGTTACGAAGTAAAGGAGAGACATATATTTGGGGGATATCGTGAGGAGCTCTACCTATCGTTCGATCATGCAGGCGGAGGGACCCACACACGGTACTTCGGTCAAGTCCTGCTTTGTGAGAAGGGAGTGATAGTAAACCCAAAACCCTCGAAGGTCAGAGCCGTGAAGTGACTAGGACCATATATCTAGGGATCCTTCAGGTCTTTTCCTAGCCATAGGATTTATGATGTAGTCAGCCCGACGTTGACCGCTTTGGGAGGACGGGGGTGTTGTAACGCCAAAGTCACTGAAGGCTGAAGTCATGAAGTAATGAGGATCGTTGATCCTCAGATTCTTCGAGATCCCTCTTAGTCTTTCATATACATGGGATGTGTGGCATTAGATCCTTTAGTTTGGAGACTATGTACTCCAGGGAATTTGAGTTGTGGTGTGTCGAAAATCTCAGAAGCCTGAAGCAATGAGATTTGTCGATTCGAGGACGCTTCGGGACTTTTCCTAACCATCAGATCTCAATTGTGGTCAACTTGGTGCTAACCAACTTCGGGAGAAAAGAGGATTTTACATCGCAAAAATCCCGAAGGCCGAAGTCGTGAAGTAACATTAGTTGTGGATCTATGGATCCACGTGGCTGGATCTCGACCGTGAGATTTGAGGGATGTTACAAGGCCGTCAATTTGGTGTGAAATGGCAATTCAATGTCACCAAGTTGACGTGGACCCACGATTGATGTCTCGTGTGTCAGCTTGATCAGTGATTTTTGTAGACCCTATATGCTTATTGAAACATGACACGTGTCATCCCTAGCCCATCTATGTTTCATCTCGTGGTATGTGCCTACCTAGGAAAAGTGGTTGGTGAAGTGACTGAAACTTCAGGATTCTGGAAATTTAGGACTCCGGAGGATTTCGAGTGTAGCGTAATAAAGGGACCCAATAGGCTCGAAGGTTGGAACCATGTGGCAGGATTACAGGAGTTCAGGAGTTCAGGTCTCCATAAGGTTTCATGTGTGGATAGTAAGGAGGTGCTCAGCGCTGAAGCGTCTTGGCCTGCGTGTTAGACGAAGGTTGAGTCTAGTCGTGGAATCAGATGGTGGATGGACTTCCACTGTGGATGAAGAAATTGGAGACAATACATGTGGGGTGGGTTCACGTGGATTCCACGTGGCCCTCAACTAATGAATGCCTGAAGAACCTTGGGAAGTCATAACTTGCAACCCAAAGCTCAGATTCAAGCCTAGTAGAATTCAATAGAACACTATGGGTAAGTAGAAGAGGATAAAGACCTCGGACAAAGAATTTGAGATGTTAAGGAGAGAAAAATTTGGATGCTCCATCCCTAGGTAAGATACTCAGGGGTCGGGTGTGCTACAGGTTAGGTCCATAATGATGTCTTCTAGGCCTTCGAAGGAAGGTCTCTGTCATCTGGCATGCGGGACCTAGGCATCCATACAATGGGCTCCTTGCCCCATGGAAGTGCAAGTTATGATTATTCTCTCAAAACTGGGAACCAAGTAAGGTCTTGAAAAAAAAAGAGGGTACGCCCTCCAAATATCTCAAGTCAAAGATATCATGGAAATTATAAACCACGTCTAATAGGAAAGGAACCTAAACATGTGCATCAAAACTACCTCATCAAATCAAACAAATTCTCAAAACCCTATACAATTGACCAAGTTTGAGTATGGGAGGGGTGTCATAAGAGTCCCATTGGGTAGACCAAAGCCCTCAAGTAGGGGGATGCTCCCAAGGATGGTGTTTCAAGGTTATGTAGCAGATGATGAAGCAGAAGGGGTTTAGACTTCATAGGTCATTGAGTTTCATGAAATACAAGGGCCTGTATTATCGCATTCATGAGTTCCTTTGTAGAGGGTGTGTGGCACCTTTGTTTGCAATGAACTTTTTCCAAGCCCATATTCTTGACATTCTTTACTTTTTTCATGTTTTAAGGAATGAGTTGAAGGCCATTGTCCTAGCGTGGTGTCCAAATAACGACAGTTTCGTTCACAAATATCTCATGGAAATGGGAAGGTTGGCTCGTGATGACCCCCTTTCTCTTAGTCGTGTAACCGAGAGCCACTACCCTAGCTTGGTGACCAGATGATGGTAATTTCATCTAGTAAATACCCATGATCATGATAGGTCAGCTCATGATGAGACCTCCCATCCTCCAACTAACCCCTTAAGCATTCATTATCATTTACTTTTGTATGTCCCCCTTTACTTACATAGAAGAATTCCATTGCTTTCTAGGGGGATCCTTGGGCAAAGCATATGGAAGGTCTATATCTAGGATTTTATCTTTTTAGCCAACAACAATCCCTTTGGGCCTTCAGCCCCTTCTTCCCATGAAATGAAGTACATGCCCTTCTTGGGTCACTAAAGTCAAAGGACCTAGAAGAGGACAATATGATAGGAGTGTAATGAGCGAAAAGTGGTAAGTATGGTCAGGAATGATACGATAACCCCTTAAGGGACCCCTAGTCACAACTATTTCCTAAAGATTGGCCACGTACTAGGAAATATATGAAACTCACCAAGGTGAAACAAGGTCAAAGGCATAATGTCCAAGTAGGCATTGTATAATCAAGAGCATATTAAATACAACATATTAAAATGCCTTAAATATTAGGGTGATTACCTTACTCGTACCGCATGGAGCAAGACCCATTTGTCTTCTAGAATCTAGCTAGTGTGGTGGATGCACTGACCGTGGATTAGAATGTGGTGATAGAGTGGGATTTTGTATGTGCAAGTAGACACTTTGGTCATGTAGTCTCTTGGCACTCCATATGTGCAACCTGAGGGCCTCGAGACATAATATCCTTAGTTATCCCATAAAATGGGGATAACAGGAAGGACAAGAAAATTTTCCCAACTTCTCTTCATAGATGATGTTATATGTTTCATTAATGGACCCTTGAAATATGCTACCTCCTTACTTGGAGTATGGGATCTCTATTGTAGGGAAACATGTATGGAAATAAATGTTGATCAATCTTGTTTAATTCTTAATGATTTTCCTAATAATATTTCTCAATGGATTGGTGGTTTACTTCCTTTCCCTCAAAAGGACCTCTAATATGAGTTCAAGTATCTCAGATTCATTCTTAAACACAATAACTATAGATTTGTTGATTGGATATGGTTGTAAAAGAAGGTAGAGGCACAGATCTCCCTCTGGGTTAACAGGCTTTTGTTTAGAGGTGGAAGACTTACGTTGGTCAAGTCAGTTATAGAAAGCATTCTAGTCTATTGGAGCTTGATAGTCACGATCCCAAAAGGAATGTTGACTAAAACTAAGAAAATCAACTTTTGGTTCCTGTGGTCTAGATCATGTTCTTCTAGAGGACTCCATTTGGTGAAATGGAGTCAGATATCTATCCCTAAAAATATTAGAGGCTGGGGCCTAAATTTTTCTTTCCATTTCACTCAATCTCTAACTGCTCAAATTCTATGGAGGTTGACACTAAACAATGGTATTTGGGGGTAGAGTCATGAAGGCTAAATACATGCAAGGTCTAACAATAGAAGACTAGTTCAAACTTCTGAGGAAGTCCTCCAACATTCCATTTTTTGGAAGACATTGGTTCGTGCTTTCCCATTGGTTGGAAAATGGACTACATGGAAGATAGAAAATGGGAGGAAGGTTAGAGTTGGTGAAGACCCTTAGATGGGATCCGAAAATGATTACATGTCATTGGCCTCTCTTATTCAAAAACTCCATGTGAAGGTTATATTTTGTTGATATTATGGTAGTTGCAAGAGGTATTTACCTCCACATGTAACCCTGACGAGAATAAAATATTCTGGGAAGCAAGAAGAAACCCTAAATCATTGGATATAACCCTAGAATACAAGTCAGCTAAATGAAATATTTAATATTAAGTGCTTTAGCCTCCAGAATGAGAATTCGGCCCAAATAGTTCAGGAAAAATAGTATAAATACATGAAACTAGATCTCATTTGTCACCTCACCTCTCATAACTACATAAGGCCAGTGGTGCGCAAGTTTGAAGAAGAGCTACAGTTGCAATTGCTGCAACTGGAATATTTTGGTTTTGACTTGGACTTTCTCTTGGTTATGGTTTGGACTTTCTTCTTGGCCATTTGGTTATTCTTTCTTGGTGCATTATCCCTGGAGAGAGGTGCGCTACCTTGATTGGATATTAAGCCTAGGGTTTCTTCTAGAATAATTCTTTGTCAAGGTTAATGTGCTCGATGGTGGCTTCGGCCTATGGTTGGGTGAAAATATTGTTATATTGTACATGGTTAAATGAGCACATCCATTACTTTCTAATAGGTTATGGGACCACTATATCTTCGGACAGTCTAACCACTGGAAGATAGATTGGGAGGATTTTCTTAGTTATAGTTGTAGTCGCAGCCATTTTTTCTGCAGCAATGAAACCCTAACCCTCTTGTTGAGGCACCTTAAGTGAAGAGACTGACCTAATTTTTGGATAGCCTAGTGCGCCCTAGCCTAGTGCATCTCCTGGTACCCTCAGCAAGCTAAGACGTCAAGTTTGAGTTTTTGGTCAAAGTTAAGGGTTGACCAAGTCAAAGCAATTATGACTTACTCTATGTAGTCAAAAAATAAGTTAGAAGGGGCTTCTAACTTCAGATTGTGGAAGAAAAGGATTGACCTCATGCTTGCCAAGAATAAAGTGTTGGATATCGTGAAAGGAAAGATCGTGGAACCACAATTCTAAGAAGGAAAAGAGAAATAACCTTAGAACATTGTAGTTATGGAGAAGTTCAAAGACAATGCCATCAATGCCATGAGTATCATAGTGGAATCCATAACAGACCACTTGATACCCTACATCTCCCATATTGACTCATCTAAGAAGATGTACGATGCCCTAATTAACCTCTTCTCAGTTAGAAACATTGGACAAGTAATGAGTCTGAAGAATGAGCTTCGTGACATGAAAATGAATGATGATGAAAGCATAACATCATGCTTTGTGATAATCTCTCAGTTAAGAGATCAACTACAAGCTATTGAAGAAATCATTTCAGAAAAGGAACTGGTAAATATAGTACTCAATGGTCTTCCCAAGACATTGGATGCATTTGTCGCAAGCATGAACACAAGAAAGGAGTATCCCACACTTGAAGAACTTTGGACTTGATGTGCACAAGAAGAATCAAGGATTGGTGCAAAATAGAAACCCCAAAAGAAATACGATGATCAAGCCTTCACACCAAGGTTCAAGAATTTCAAGAATAAAAAGAAGTTTGGCTCAAAGAAGAAACCAAATAAAGAGAAAGATATGTCAAAAATACAATGCTTCAACTGTCGAAAATATGGTCACTACAAGAATCATTGTCCCGAGTTAAAGAAAAGGAAGGAAACACACGAAGCATCAATTGTCGAAGAAAGGGAACCCTCAAAGAAGGCCAAGCAGGATAAAACATACTTCTTCTTTTAAGACAAGGTAACAATATTCTTCATAATTATTGTACATACCATGTTTACATAGTTTATGTACATATCTTGCATATCTATTTCTTAGAAGATAAGATGTTCAAAGAGAAACAATACCTATGGAAGAATGACAAGATAAGGATTGTTATCACAACGACTACAAGTCAAGAAATACACATGAAAACATGAAGTACATCGACAACCCTTGCTAACAATTCATGTGGAAGCTATTAACATAAGTAATAGCTGCAAAATAAGCCGAAATCATAATCAAACTTGGAGAAACCTAGAAGAAGTAAAAACAGAAAGAAGTCGGCATTCAAGAGGAAATTAGAAAAAGACTTGTGACACTTTGTAGAAGGAAATAAAGATGCAGACAGAAGTGTGGACTCTCTTAGATGGATGGAGTCGATTATATAATTCCAAAAGAAGATCATGCGTTCATGCATGAAGAAAGGATTAGGAGGGAGATAATCCCAAATAATATGATCCATTGAGGATTATGAAGTATCTATCCATGTTCCCATCAATGATAGCAGCCATGAAAAGCAACACGTGTTCAGTTTGACTTTAGAAGAAGTTTTCTTCGAAAAGAATCCTTAAAGTATCCTTGGTTGTCCATCCACATCCATGATCCTATGATGAAAGGAAGAAGTCGGAATCTTTAGGGCATGGAATCTATAGAAAACTCCATGGACCCAAGAGCTAAAGAGATTCCAAGAGAGAAAGAAAATCCAATCATTATATCGAGAATCACAAGACTATCATCTTGTTTTGAACCCACTAGAATCAATCAAGTAGAAGAAATGGAAGTTGTGATGAAGAACCATGTATGAAAGACTTATGAATGTTCATGAGATTCATAACTAGAGGTTATACCATATGGAGGGAGAAGACTATGATGATATCTTGTTCTAGTAGCCAGGCATACCTCTCCCTGAGCCATTATATCTTCTGCAATATCCATGGGTTGGAGTTTACATCAAATGAATGCAAAGACTGTTCTCCAGAATAATCGAACAAAGAAGTGTATGTAGAGAAACCTCAAGGTTTCTAGGTATACCAAAAAGAGACCCTTGTATGCATATGGAAGAAGATCTATATGGCTTCAAACAACTTGGTGCAAATCCTCCAATGAACAGCAAAAGTGCGGTGAAAACTTTCTATAACAGAGATATTGTATCGGAATGGTTACTCAGAAGTTTAGGATGATGGATTTCTAATCCATGACAAACTCTCATTATGATAGAATAAGTGCTACTTGGATATGTTCCAGTTTGATCCTAGCCATGATATTATGAAATAGCAGGAAACAAAAGAGTTGAATCCAACTATGATATACTATAATGATCAGAGCTATATGAATCCTTCGGAGAAAAACAGTGTTCCAGAAAGACCGAAGTACATTGAGATCAAGAATTACATTCTCCATGATGAGGTCCAGAAAGGAGAAGTGGTTCTCCAATATATATCCACAGATGAGCAGATAGCAGACATTTTGGTAAAGCCTTTGTCCAAGATGAAAAAGTTTGCGTACTCAAGAAACAAGCTGGAGCTCATGGAGATGACTTCCTTATTGAAAAGGGAAGATATGACTCCCAAATTGGGAGGGAGCACTGATGTGTTATCGATTTATGAACAGTCATTTTTTAGTTTGAAAAATGGTCCAGGATGAGCAGTTCCTTTCCTGTTTGGAAAGTGGTTTGAGATATCTGACGGACGAGCATTTTCCAGTTCAGAAAATGGTCCAGATTGGACGGTCATTTTCGTAATGAAAATGGTTTGATAGATTGTTGATGTACCATAGACAGTGATTCCCCTTGTGGCCAGTGTGGGGGAATGTTCTAGGAAAGTATCTCTTCTTGACAGTCACTCTCAGTAGTGGTCAAGTAGAATGGTTCGCCTCGTTGGGTAGTCATTCTTTTGAAGTTCACAATTGTGAGTAGTTTCAAAGAATGGTACGTTTGGAGTTTGGTGAAGGACATTCATTTCCTTAAGAAATGGTTTGGACAGTCATTCACTAGGGTAGACTCATTCTCTCTAGGTTGCACTTTGTTTAGTGCCAAAGAAATGGCCTAGTTAGGTGAATGGTCCATGTTCAACAATCAAGGACAGGCATTCCCTAGGGCAGAATCATTCTCTCCAGCTTTCACTTTGTTTAGTGCCAGAGGAATGGTCCAAGCTCAAAAATTAGGACATTTATTCTTCTATGCTTGAGAAGAATAGTCCAGATAGCTCATGGTTGATTTTTTACTTTCTAAGGGCAGATGCTCTTCCAAATATCACATATGTGAGTGGAAGAATGGCCCAAATGACTTAATTTATATCATGATATTGTTTTTTTGTGCAAGTTGATATCAGATGATACGATTTCTATGGAGACTGTATGTCTCTGGATAGTAGATGTATGCTACTATGGTGGATGTGTTCCACTGGTTATGACTATGTGTCACTGATTAAGTAGTTAGTGCTACTTGGTGTGGTAGTGTGCCACTAGATTGTAGTTGTGTACTACTATGGATAGACACAGCTGTGTTATATTGAATGGCATTGTTTTGATTGCCATGTAGACTATCAGTAGTGTTGAAAATGATTATCAGCTAGATGGATAGTCAGTGTGCTTATGGATAGACATTCTCCAGGTAGATAATGGTCTAGATAGAACATATTGTCGGTGGACAGGTATTCTCTCTGTGGAGAATGGTCCAGGTTGACAGTTTGTTGACATGTCATGGAATATTATTTTCCTAAGGCACAGATTGTGGCCTGATTAGTAAAATGGTTCAAGACCGATATTTTCTAAGGCATACAAGTTGAGACGGATCTTTATAACTTGATTAGAAAATAGTCATAGATTGACATTCCTATAGGAATGGTCTCTATAGTCCATGGCATAGCTTTTAGCATCTATTGGGACAACCATTCTTCTAGGACGTATGTCTGGATCAGAAGAATGATCCTTGTATCACTCTGTAGAGTGAGTGACTTATTCAGCATCATGCTTGATTACTCATATGGAGTATGGTTTCAAGAGATGATGCATTTGATGCTATCATATGGCAATGTTAATGGTGCTCGTGATCTAATCATGAAATAGTATGTACAATTATGATGATGCTACCAGTTGAATAGTATGTTTTTGTTCAAGACCATTTCCTTCAATACCTCCCTAGCTAGGAGGGAGTGTTGATATTATGGTAGTTGCGGGAGGTATTTACCTCCACATGTAACCCTTATGAGAATAGAATATTCCAGGAAGCAAGAAGAAACCCTAAAGCATTGGATATAAACCTAGAAGACAAGTCAGCTAAATGAAATATTTAATATTAAGTGCTTTAGCCTCCAGAATGAGAATTCAGCCCAAAAATCTTAGGAAAAACAATATAAATACAAGAAACCAGATCTCATTTGTCACTTCACCTCTCATAACTGCATAAGGCCAGTGGTGCACAAGTTTGAAGAAGAGTTGTTGCTCCAACTGGAAGATTTCGATTTTGACTTGGACATTCTCTTGGTTATGGTTTAGACTTTCTTCTTGGCCTTTTAGTTATTCTTTCTTGGTGCGTTATCCCTGGAGAGAGATGTGCTACCTTGATTGGCTATTATTCCTAGGGTTTTCTTCCAGAATAATTCTTTGTCAAGGTTAAGGTTCTTGGGGGTGGCTTCAGCCTATGGTTGGGTGAAAATATTGCTATATTGTCTATGGTTAAACGAGCACATCCATTACTTTCTAACATATTCTTCATTGAAAATATCAAGGCCCAATATCTTCATGCTAGGGGTAGACCGAGATGGAAGTCCTCGGATGATTTGGGACTGGAAGGGAAATATGCAATCGAATGGAATCATTTTGTTGAATTATTAGTTTTAAACTACATCATGCTTCAAGAGGAGGAATATTCACTAATATGGACTAAAAACCCAGGTACTCAGGACTACACAACAAAGTTGGGATATCAATCTCTTACAGAGACAGACAACTGTTGAAAATCAATGGTGGTGGGGCCATATTTGGAAGTTGAAAACCCCATTAAGGACTAAAATTAAATTTAGGTTGGTCATCAATAACAAACTTTTGACTTGGGATAACAATATCAAAAGGGGGTGGTTCAGTCCAAGCATGTTCACTCTATGTAAGTCCAACGAGGCATCGGTAAATCATGTATTTTTATTCTATTTGTATACTATGCAGGTGTTGAAGATCATGAAGGGTGAATTCAAGCATAATTCCTCTTGGAACAACGTTCGCCATGAAAATTGTCTAAAGAATTGGTTTTCTGACAAATCTGTCAAGATTTTCAAAGGTTTGCCATGCATATTGGTCAATATTATATGGTGGGCACATAATGTGTGGATCTTCAAGAACGAAGAGGTTCCACCTGAAGTCTCAATTGGTCACATAATCAAAATCTCAAAGGAATTAAAGTATGCATATTTTCACAGTTCCTCATAATGTTGATTTTGTAATTTTGGAAACAAAGTGTGTATGGAGTTTTTGAAATGTCCAATGTTTCACGTGGACACTCCACCCATCATCAAGGACAATCAAACTAAACCTTCTTATTGATTTCCTATGCCCCCTTTCCTTATCTGTTCTTGCACAACCCCCCACCCCCCGCCTTTGTCAAAAATTCAGGTCAATCCAATCTCTAATCAATAATTTTTATCATCCTAAATCCATAATTTTCAATTTAATCATCCTAAATCCATGATTTTCAATTAATTCTTAATTATTMTMATTCCTARCCTCCAWTTAATTCTAATTATTATGTAATTAGTATTAATTATATAATTTAATTAGTATTAATTATATAATTATTAGTTAATAATTATTATTAATTAATCGTTCTTTTAAATTTATTATTCAACATTTCCTCTATTCAAATGTTCTCTTCTTTAACTGATTTTCTACCTTCCTAAATCCTTTAATTTTTAATTATTATTAATTATTGTTTTGTCTTTAATACTAAACTCCAACTAATTCCAATAATTAATTAGTCTTAATTATATTATTATTTAATAACTATTATTAATTAAATATCCTCTTAGTTTGACCTTTTATACATTAATTAATAATAACAAAAAAACTATTTTTCAATTGTATTTCAATTTCTAACCTCTAACTAATTTCAATTAAATAATTATTATTAACTATGTTATTATTAACCATGTTATTATATAATAATTATTATTGATTAACTATATTATTATTTAATAATTACTATTAACTATATTATTATTTAATACTTATTATTGATTAACTATATTTTAATGATTATTATCGATTAACTATTCTCTTGGCTTTAAAATTTAGCCTTTTATTATATACTTTTACCTTATTAATAATAACAAAATAGCTATGTTTGTCATTTGTTGTAACGGTCATATTATCTTCACCTTTATATACCCCCTACCCCAGCACTCTTTTCATACGTATTGCTTCAACAATCTATGATGATGGGTGGAGTGTCCACTCGAAACGTTGGACATTTCAAAAACTCCATACGTAGTTTATTTCCAGAATTACAAAATCAACATCTCAAAGGAATTCAAGCTAGATCCTAAAGAAAATAAAACCAGACTCTCAATAATGCCCAAGTTCAACCAGAAAATCCCGTGGGGATTTTTCGATGGCACCTTCCAAGGCCATCCTCTGCGATGTGGTGTTGGAGTGGTTCTCTTTATTAACCAGAATCACTTTATTCCTTTAAGGTATGCTCGTAGTAGAGGGACTAACAATAGAGCAGAATTCATTTCCTTGTGGACGTTGCTTGAAATTTCCATCAAAAAGGTATAAAAAAACTTCAGATATTGGGTGATTCTAAATTGGACATAAATTGAGTAAATAAAAATGCTTTAGTGTCGGATATTCAATTGAAATCATTGTTGTAGGAAATTATTCACTCTCTTGACTCATTAGAATGGCACTCTTGCAACCATATTCTTCGTGAGATTAACGAGAAAGTTGACACCCTTTCCAAGGAAGCCTTGGCTCTTCCTACTAGTACTTGTGTTCTTTATGAATCTTTCGAGGGAGAGGAACAAGAATCCATGGAGCTCTAGCTATGACAATTAGATGTGTATTTGACTTTCATGACAGATTTTGTTTTTCAAACTACTAGTTATGAGGAATGGAGATAGCTTGAAGCTTTTTGAAATATGTTTTTAGAAACTGTAAATGCTTATATATAAATAATAGCTTTTGTTAAATATCCTCTTGATTATGTTAAGGAGAAAGAGAAGTAGATTTTTTCACATGCTCTGAGATGTTTTCTTACGAACAAAAATATGTATATTCATAGCTAACGGACACCAAATTGGTGTATGAGACCCCCTTGTTTATGGGACAAGGGACCCCCTCTGCCCAACGATTCGACTGGTCAATTCTATGGAGGTATACATACCCTACCCCCCATGGATTTGAACTTG
>JZKD02S1690921.1:72596-88084 GCA_000966675.3 Picea glauca
TATATAAATGAAAAAAATAGTACTTTAGAAATGTGAACCAATATATGTTATCATTGAACATGTCAATTTTTCAAGTAGATGCAACTGATAATATATCAAATCTTAAATCCAACTGTATTATGTGCAATTGACACTCATAGGTTGAGATCTTTCTTTACCTTGGATTTATTTCACATTGAGGAATAAAAATTATGAAAATTTGCACCTTGAGTTTTTTGAATCCCCCTGTCACTTCATATATCTAGGGATAATGGATCTAAACTAATTAGAATTCATTTCTATAACAATTTGTGGTGAGTGCTTATCACTATATGGTATTTTATCAATTATTTATGGTGACTAGATTACAACATTTCTCATTCTCTAATCATTTCTTTATTGCTCACTCATGTTATCGAATCTATTAAGCATGGATAGGAATTATAAGAAAAAAAGGGCAACCTCTACTCACTTAAATATCCATGGTTATCCATGGTTAAAATGAAAATATACTAGTTCGTGCTTATTAACATTATATCCACATATTGCACTCGAACCTAGACAGATTAAAATATATATCTTATTACATATTTTTCAAACACTAAAATACATAAGGAGTGAGAGATTCAATCATGAGTGATAAAATTTGAGAGGTCATGACAAGGTAGAAATCTTCCTATTTGTGTATACCATAACCGAATGAAAAGGGATCCCAAAGCAAGAAGATGATAAATACCACAAATATCATAAAACAAGACCCATATACTTGATTGTGAAACTTGTAAAGAAAAGATGAAAACCACTACAAATATATCTTATTCTAAAAAAATCTAATATTCCCATATAATATTTATCATAGATATGGATAAAACATTTTTCCAATCAAATAGTGAGACGACCTAAACACAATAGATGTCTTCTACTTTCTTCACTTGCCACATTAGGGATCCTAATATTCACTCATTCCCTACAACATAGGCTAAAGGTCCATGAGAAATCATCAAATGCTCCAACTTAGAATAATCTATATTTGCATGAGGTTGTAACATCCCACTCTTGCGTGCACTGAGTGAACTTATTCTTTGAGGATGCTTGATTGCAAGTGATCCGGGTTATTATACTATTGGACGTTTTGATTATGATTATGAGATATGATGGACTTGATGATATGTTATTTTGTTTTATTTACATAAAAAGGTGTTATTGATTGGGTTCTCCTGAGTGTGCAGGACACTGGACATTGAGGATGCAGAGGCATCGATGAAACCCCTTAGACTCTAGATCGAGTCTGGGAGTGGAAAATTGGGGTTTGAATGTTGTTGATGTGAGATATGTACATATGATTAGATGTTATGATGATTTATTATTATTGCTGACATGATTCGTTGATGGATGCAGGTTGACGATAGCTTGTCGACCAGACTCACATGTGGAGTAGAGGGGTCATGCATGACAACTAGAGAATTTGAGTGAGAGGTGTGGTAGCATCCCTGCCACAACCTACTAGCACTCTCATTGTGGCTCGAACTGTAGGTCAATGATTACCTAGTTCGAGGAGTCCCACGATGTCATGAGGGAAGTGTTGATATTATGGTAGCTGCGGGAGGTATTTACCTCCATGTGTAAACCTGACGAGAATAGAATACTCTAGGAAGAAAGAAGAAACCCTAATGAGTTGGCTAATAACCCTAGAAGACATGTCGGGTCAAGAAGATAACTTGTATTAGGTTATTAGCCTCCAAGAGAAGAAGTCATCTAGAAGAAATAATATATACTGAACAGACAGATACCCAGAATGAGAAGTCGGCCCAGGTAGTTAGCCAAAATTACTATAAATACAGGAGGCCAGTCTTCATTTTGGCAGGCAGTCTCAGAATTGCAGAGTAGCACTTGTGCGCACTGCAGTGCCCATTTTTGTGCGCAAGTTTGGAGGTCAACTGCCATTGCAGTTGCTGCAACTAGCAGATCACATTTGGCTTGGACTCTCTCTTGGTTAGGGTTTGGCTATCTGATCAACTCTTGTTGGTGCATTATCCTTAGGGAAATGTGTGCTACCCTTTGTTTGGCTATCTAGCCTAGGGTTTTCTTCCGGAGTGATTCTCTGTCAAGGTTAAGGTGCTCGAAGGGTGGCTTCGGCCTATGGTTGGGTGACAATAATGATATTATCAATGGTAAAATGAGCACATCCATTATATTCTAACAGTTTATGGGCCCACGCCTCCTTCATTCATTCTAACCGCTGGAAGGAAACATAGTCGTAAGGATATTAAGCTCGTCGAAGAACTGTCGCTAGGGTTTCTAGTAGGAGCAGTCACCATAGCACTGTCGCTAGGGTTACTAGCAGGTGTAGTTGTAGAAACCCTAATCCTCTCATTGAGGCACCTTAAATGAAGGGATTGACCTAATTTATGGATATATCAGTGCACCCTAGCCTAGTGCATCTTTTGATACTCTCAGCAAGCCAAGCCGTCAAGGTTGAGTTTCTGGTCAAATCTAGGGTTGACCAAGTCAAAGAAACCATGAATTACTCTATGAAGTCAGAAAACAAGTTAGATGGAGCTTCTAACTTCAGATCATGGAAGACAAGGATTGACCTCATCCTTGCCAAGAATAAAGTGTTGGATATTGTGAAAGGAAAGATCGTGAAACCAGAGTTTGAAGAAGGAAAAGAGAAAGAACCGCAGAACATGACAGTTATGGAAAAGTTCAAAGACGGTGACATCAATTCCATGAGTATCATAGTGGACTCTATAAAATACCACTTGATACCCTACATCTCCCATATTGACTCATTGAAGAAGATGTACGATGCCCTAACAAACCTCTTCTCAGTCAGAAACATTGGACAAATAATGAGTCTAAAGAATGAGCTTTGTGACATGAAGATGAATGATGATGATAGCATAACATCATACTTTGTGAGGATCTCCCAATTAATATATCAACTACAAGCCATTGAAGAGATCATTTCAAAGAAGGAATTGGTAAACATAGTACTCAATGGTCTTCCCAAGACGTTGGACGCATTTGCCGCAAGCATGAACACAAGAAAGGAGTATCCTACATTTGAAGAAATTTGGACTTGTTGTGCTCAAGAAGAATCCAGGATCAGTGAAAAAGAGAAACCCCAAAAGAAGTACGATGATCAAGCCTTCACAGCAAGATTCAATAATTTCAGGAACAAAAGGAAGTTTGGTTCAAGGAGGAAAACAAATCAAGAGAAAGATATTTCAGAAATACAATGCTTCAACTGTCGAAAGTATAGTCACTACAAGAATCATTATCCCAAGCTAAAGAAAAGGAAGGATAAACACAAAGCATCAGTTGCCGAAGAAAAGGAACCTACAAAGAAGACTAAGTAGGATGAAAGAGACTTCTTCTTCTGAAGGTAACAATACTCTTCTTAGTTCTTGTACATATCTTGTTTTCATATCTTGTATATCTATCTCTTAGAAGATAATATGTTCCAATAATAACTATACTTACAGAAGAACAACAAGATAAGGATTTCTATCACTATACAAGTAAGATAATACACATGAAAGGATGAAATACATCCAAAAAATCATATGGAAGCTATTACAAGATAAGCCGAAATCAGAATTGATCCTGAAGAGACTTAGAAGAAGCAAAGACAGAAAGAAGCCAGCAATCAAGAGGAAATTGGAGAAATACTTACGACGTTTTGCAGAAGACAATAAGATGGAGGAGGGGACTCTATTAGATGGAGGGAGCCAATTATATATTGCAGATGACAATAAGGATGCAGACAGAAGTGTGGACTCTATTAGATGGAGGGAGTCGATTACATGCACTCATACATGAAGCAAGGATTAGGAGGGATCTAATCCTATGATCCATTGAAGATGATGAAGTATATAGCCATGCTATTAGCCATGAAAGGCAGTACGTGTTCAGTTCAACCTTAGAAGAAGTCTTCTTCAAAGAGAAGCCTTAAAGTATCCCTGGTTGTCCATCCACATCTGTGATCCTATGATGAAAGGAAGAAGTGGAATCTCTAGGGAATGGAATCTATAAGAAACTTCATGGACCCAAGATCTAAAGAAAAACATGAGGAAGAACATGAATATTCCAAGAAAGAAAGAGAAGTCAAAACAACCAATCATTGTATTAATAATCACAAGATCACCAACCTTATATGAACTCAATAAAAGCAATCAAGCAGAGGAACTGAAAGTTGTGATGAAGAATAGTGTACATATATGAAAGCATTGCAAGATCCAGAACTAGAGGTTCTCCCAGATGGAGGGAGAAGAATATAATGATTACTTGTTCCAATAAATAAAACATACCTCTACATGAGTCTTTATATCATCTACAATATCCATGGGTTGGAGTTCTACATCAGATGAATGCAAAGACTGTTCTCCAGAGAAATTGAACAAAGAGCGTATGAAGAGCAACCTCAAGACTTTGAAGCATACCAGAAAGAGAACCTTGTATGTATATAGAAGAAGATAACTTGGTGGAGAACCTCCAGTGCACAGCAGAAGCATGGTGAAGATTTTATATAATAGAGATATTGTATCAAGATGATTACTCAGAAGATCAGATCTCATGATGATAGAAGAAGTGCCACATGGATATGTTCCACTTTTTCCAACAATGATATACTTTATTCATCAGAGCTACATGAAGCCTTCAGAGAAAACTAGTGTTCCAGACTAAAGTACATCTGAAATCAAGCATTACATTATCCACGATGAAGTCCAGAAAGGAGAAAGTGGTTCTCCAATACATATCTCCACAGATGAACAGATAAGCAAACATTTTTTGGTAAATCTTCTGTCCAAGATGAAAGAGTTTGTGTACTCAAGCTGGAGCTCATGGAGATGACTTCCTTATTGAAAAATGAAGAGATGAATCCCAGGTTGGGAGGGAGCACTGATGTATTATTGATTGATGGACAGTCATTTTTCAGTTCTAAAATGGTCCAGTATGAGAAAATTCTTTCCAGTTCGGAAAGTGGATTGAGATTTCTGACGGACAGACATTTTCCAGTTCGAAAAATGGTCCATATTGTTGATGTACCATAGAAAGTGACTTTCCATTGTGGTCAACATGGGGAGTGGTCTAGGGAAATCTCTCTTCTTGAGGTTTAATCAAGAATACTGGCCCGCCTCTCCGAACAACGATTTCTCATTGTGGTTAACATGAGGAATGGTTTGTTTTGGAGGTTGGTGCAGGACAGTCATTTTCTCTTGTGGTTAACATGGGAAATGGTCCAAACAATCATTCCTTAGGGTGGATTCATTCTCTCCAGGTTTCACTTTGTTTAGTGCTGGAGGAATGGCCAAGGGTGGGGAATGGTCCAGGTTTAGCAATCAGGGACAAACATTCCTTAGGGTAGACTCATTCTCTCCAGGTTACACTTTGTTTAGTGTCGGAGGAATTGCCTAGGGTGGGGAATGGTCCAGGCTAAAAAATCAAGACAATTATTATTCCTTTCTTGAGAAGAATAGTCCATATAGATCATCATTGATGTCTTACCTTTTGAGGGATAATACTCTTCCGAGATCTCACAGATGTGAGTGGAAGAATGGCCCAGATGATTCAGTTTATATCATAATATTGTTTCTGTGCAAGTTGATATCAGATGATTGTTATGAAGACCATATGTTTCTAAACAATAGATGTATACCACTGTGGTGGATGTGTTCCACTGTTTGATCAAGTATCTGTGTGATACTTGGTGTGGTAGTATACCACTAGATTGTAGTTGTGTACTACTATGGATAGACATAGTTTTGTTCTATTGAATGATATTGCTCCAATTGACTTGAAGACTATCAGCAGTGTTGAAAATGATTATCAGCTATATGGATGATCAATGAATAGATATTTCTCACACAAAAAATGGTTCAGAACATTTATTCTTCTAGATTAGAAGAATGGTTCTTTTTTCACTCTGTGGAGTGAGCATCATGTCTGATTACTCAGATAGAGTATGGTTCTGAGATATGATGCAGCTGATGACACTGATGGTGATGATGGTGCTCATGATCTAGTCATGAGATAGTCTATACAACTATGTTGATGCTACCGGGTGAATGATATGTTTTGTGCTCAAGACCATTACCTATAAAAAATCCCTAGCTAGGAGGGAGTGTTGATATTATGGTAGTTGCGGGAGGTATTTAACTCCACGTGTAAACCTGACGAGAATAGAATACTCTGGGAAGCAAGAAGAAACCCAAATGAGTTGGCTAATAACCCTAGAAGACATGTCGGGTCAATAAGATAACTTGTATTAGGTTATTAGCCTCCAAGAGAAGAAGTTGGCTAGAATAAATAATATATATTGAACAGACATATACCTAGAATGAGAAGTCAGCCCAGGAAGTTATCCAAAATTACTATAAATACAGGAGGCCAGTCTTCATTTTGGCAGGTAGTCATATAATTGCAGAGCAGCACTTGTGCGCACTGCAGTGCCCAGTTTTTTGCACAAGTTTGGAGGGAAGCTGCCATTGCAACTGTTGTAGCTAGCAGATCACATTTGGCTTGGACTATCTGATTAGCTCTTGTTGGTGCATTATCCTTGGGAAAAGGTGCGCTACCCTTTTTTTGGCTATCTAGCCTAGGGTTTTCTTCCGAAGTGATTCTCTGTCAAGGTTAAGGTGCTCGGAGGGTGGCTTCGGCCTATGGTTGGGTGACAATAGTGATATTGTCAATGGTAAAATGATCACATCCATTATATTCTAACAAGAAGACTGTGACAGTCACTCACGATGATTATAAGGGGTGCACAATAGGGAAAGGGCCTTATTCCTTAGAGGCCCTTAGTCTCCCACAAGATCACCTGGTGGAGTATTGACTCCAGGGGTTTGAAGTCTACCAAAGTCATTCAAGAGACGAGTGGCACCCTTGGAGCACGTAGTGCATCTTGAAGGGCATATCGCACCAGGAAAACAGAAAGAGGCGAGTGGCACACTTGGAGCACATAGTGTGTCTTGAACGGAATGTCGCACAAGGAAAATGGAAAGAGGCGAGTGGCACCCTTGGAGCACCTAGTGCATCCTGAAGGGCACGTCGCGATTTTAACTGGTAAGTGAATAAAACTAGTTGGCCTTAAAATGAATGATGTGATAAGTAAGATTTAAAAACATTTTTTCCTAAAAAACAAAATGTGTCACCCAGCTTAGTGAAATTAAAACCTAGGTCTAAGTAGAACATGTGGTCAAAGAAAAATTAATAATAATAAAACATGTAGAAAGAAGGGGAGTAAGAAATTCAAACTTATTTGTAAAAATCAAAATTACAATGGAGGATTAAATTTTGAAAAAAGGGGTAATGGTTGTTTTTATATTCTACACTTGTTAAATTAAATTTTAATTAATTTATATACACTTGTCCTGGTTCTGTAATGCCTTAATGTGATTGGTTTTTCTCGTAGTAGAGGGTTCTAGTCACTGGTCGTCGAAGTCATTGCGTCGGGATTTTTGATTTTGTCCTTTAGCTTGTAGGCATTGTCGTGCTTGTATCGGGCGGGTAGCCTTTTTTTTTATCTAATTGATTATCCCATGTTTCATCCAGTTGCATGATGTGCTAGTATGTTGGGTCGTTGTTGTCTGTTTCCTAATCTACGTGTGTTGTGTTTTTCATCAAGTTGTGTGGTTTAATTGTTTTTGTTGTTACCTTCCTTCTTAAAACAAAAAAAAAGGTTGTTTTTGCGTTGAGTTGCTTGTAGTCATAACGACGAGGTTGTTATTTATGGTATCAGAGCGGGTTCAACCCTGTGACTGTGGATCGCCATGCTTTCCACTACAGTAAACCCTTAATTAATGACCTAGCACTATTTAAAACTTTAATGTTTCCATGTGGTAATATCGATTAGAGGATGCCACAGAGGTTCACAACGTGGTGTCGTGGAAGGAGGCACAACGCCTCTAGAAGTGTTCGCGCCCACAGAGTCTAAATCCCAAGGGGGAAGAACAAGTCCCTAGGCTAGATTCGATTGTTGTAATGGATGATGATGGTCTGACAAGGCCCTTCCAGGGAACATTATAGGCCTTGATTAACCATATGTACTGAGATGAGGCCAGGGCGCATGTACCCCTGCAGGTCCACAATGTACCCCAACTAGTACCATTAGCTTCACCGAGAACTCGAGAAGGATAAGTTATCAAGTCCATGAGTGTGACAAATGGCTCAGCCATCAAGGCATGGCTAGAGAGCAAGGAAATGTGATTCACGCTTCACGATTATGACCTCTAGCATGAAGGTCTGCATGGCAGTCTTTCAACTGAAGGGAAGCGCTCTTCTGTGGTGGAAGACGCTCCTGTCGCAATTATACATGGTCGTCGAAGACATGTCATGGGAACTATTCGAGGAACGGTTTCGAGAGAGGTATCTATCGAAATAATTCATTGAGCGTCATCTCAATGAGTTCAACGCCTTGAGACAGGACGTTCATACAGTGCCTGAGTATGAGGTGTGTTTTGTTTAGCTTCTTTGGTATGCTCCGCACCTGAATACCGAGAAACATAAGGTCAACAAGTTCATGTTTTGCCTTAATGTATGCATTTGTGCAAAGGTTATGATTTTGATGCCTTATACCTTGCATGATATTGTCCAGAAGGCCCTCATTACATAGGAGTATCTTATCATTGGGGTCAAAGCAGGACTCCAGTGAAACCAATAGGACAGGTGTGACTAGTGCCTCGACAACAAACTCCTTACCGTGGACCATAGCACCAGCACCAGCGTCGACCGCTGCAATAGTAGTTTAGGCCTGTTCAGCAGAACAGACCAGGGTTCCAAGCCGGTGGACCGTTAGATTTTACTTCAGGTACCAGGAGTACTAGACCGAAGAAAGGGTGTTGGACATGTGGGGAGCCACATTACTAGCATGACTACCCAGTGGACAGGACCAAAGCATCTAGACCAGTCGGACCCACTACCGTGGGATATTTGGGCAAGGCCCATCGGATTCTTGTGGTGGTAAATAATCATCAAGCAGAGTACCAGTAGACTGTGCTCGAGACGTTAGGTATCATCGTTGACTATACCCTTAGTATTTTGATAGATCCAGGTGCTACAAAGAGTTTCATTTCTGGGGCAGTGCTAAAAATAATTAAGGTAAAGGAAATCAAACATGATGAGTTTATCTTTGTAGAAATGGATTCTGGATCCAAACAAAAGGTTGGTGGGAAGGTTACGGGTTGTAGCCTTAACTTGGGAGAGTTTTTCACTAGGGCCAACCTGTACGTCACGCTCTTAGGATCTTATGACGTCGTGATCGATGTGGACTAGTTGGAATTGAATGAGGCGATACTCAACTGTAAGACAAAACGATTGAGCTTGGTCGATGATGAAGGACAAAGACATGTGATTGTAGGTCGAAACCAGGGAGTTTCCCTGAGGTTCATCTCTTCCTTACATCTATGGAAGATTATGTGTAAGGGATGTAAGCCTTATTTGATCCTTGCGTTAAATGAGAAAGGAGTAGCGGAAGGTCTAGAACACCTTCCAGTGGTGAGAGATTTTGCGGACGTCTTCCCTGAAGAGTTACCTGGGATGTCGCTGGAGAGGGAATTGGAATTTACCATAGACCTAAAACCAGGGACTGAACCGATAGCAAGAACGCCTTATCAGATGTCGACCCTAGAGTTATAGGAGTTGAGAATGCAATTGAAAGAGTTGTTGGACCTAGTATTTATACGTCCCAGTGTGTCACCATGGGGTGCACTTGTAATATTCATACGAAAGAAGTATGGGTCGTGGAGACTCTACATTGACTATCGTCAATTGAACAATGCAATGATCAAGAATCAGTATATGTTGCCAAGGATTGATGATCTGTTTGATCAGATGAAGGGTGCGATGGTGTTTTCAAAGATAAACTAGAGATCATGGTATCACCAGTTACAGATCAAGGAGGATGACGTCCCTAAGACTTCATTTAAGATGAGGTTTGGAAATTATGATTTTATTATTTTACCGTTTGGATTGACGAATGCCCTAGGGGTATTTATGAGTTTGATGAATGGGGTGCTCTATGATTACTTGGACAAGTTCATCCAAGTATTCATAGATTATATTTTGATTTACTCTTGGACGATGGAGGAGCATGACGAACACTTGCTCTTGGTACTATAGTGTTTGCAAGAGAACAAATTGCATGGGAAATTGTCTAAATGATCATTTTATCAATCAAAGATTCACTACTTAGGGCATGTCATCTCCAACAAGGGTTTCGCCATGGATCCAACAAAGGTCGAGGCTATTATGGAATGGCATGCATTGACGAATGTCCCGGAAGTGCGTAGCTTCATGGGTTTAGCAGGATACTATCGACAGTTCGTCGAGGGTTTTTTGAAGATAACAAATCCGATTACAGAATTGCAGAAGAAGAACAAGAAGTTTGTTTGGACCAATAAATTTGTGGAAGCATTTTGGAGGCTCAAGGAGTTTTTGACAACAACATCGATACAAAAGGTCCCTGACTTGGATGCAAACTTCTTGGTATGCACTGATGTATCCAAGAAAAGATTAGGTGGTGTCTTGATGCAAGACGATCGAGTGATCGCTTACATCTTGAGAAATTTGATATGGAATGAGGAGAACCATGAAACACATGATTTGTAGTTGTTATCCATTGTTTATTCCTTGAGAGTTGGAGACATTACCTGATTGGATGGAAATTAGAACTAAAAACGAACCACCATGGACTACAACACATATTTCTGCAAAGCAACTTGAATGCGTGACAACGACATTGGTCAGAATTGCTTAGCGAGTATGATTTCAAGATTACTTACATAAAGGGAACAATGAACAGAGTGGCGGAGGTGTTGAGTTGGAGACCACGCATCTTTTCGGTGATGCCTCTTTAAATGAATCTACATGAAAATATTTTAACTTTACAATGCAACGATAACTAGTACAAGGAGGTCAAGGAGTCACGAAGATGAGGGAAAACCTTAAACCCTTATTCTTCTAGAAAGGAATGAAGGAAGACATAGTCAACTATGTGGCAATATGTCTAGAATGTCAGCAGGTGAAGGTTGAACATAGACATCCATCAGGATTACTATAGCCACATTCTATTCCGGAATCCAAATGCCAGGTCATTTCGATGGATTTCATTGTTGGATTGCCACTGACGACACGGAGACACGACTCAATTTTTGTGGTAGTCGACACTCTGACGAAGAGTGGTCATTTTATTCCCATGTGTACAATGTATCAGGCACCTGAAATAGCTAGAGTTTTTATCAGTGAAATTGTGAGGCTACATAGCGTACCTAAGAGGATGATATCCGATCGAGGATTAGTTTTTACTGGACGATTTTGAACTTGTTTCGAAGAGGCCTTGGGAACCCAACTTAACTTTAGTACCACGTATCACCCAGAGACATACGGGCAGACCGAACAAAAAATTGGAGGACATGTTGCACATGTATGTAATCGACCAACAAAAGTGTTGGGAAGAATTCTTGCCACTCGTAAAATTTGTGTATTACAACATTATCAAAGCACCATTAAGATGGTGCCTTTCGAGTTTCTTTATGGGCGACCGTGTCAGATGCCTTTGAGTTGGGATCGGCTTGAGGATAGGGTCCTAGTGGGACTAGAAGAGATCCAAGAAATTGAATATCAAATGAAAACAATAAGACAAAGGATCAAGGAAGTGCGGGATCGGCAGAAGAGTTATGCTTATGTGAATTGTGTCGACCGTAGTTATGAATTTGGCGATCGAGTCTTCTTACTGGTGAAGTTGCATAATATTTCTATCAATCTTAGAAAGGGTGCTAAACTCTCTCCTAGGTTCATGGGACCTTTCAAGATTGTGGAAAGGAAGGGGCATGGGGCCTATCGACTAGCCTTGTCTGCTTCTTTGAGGCGTATGCATGATGTTTTTCACGTATCTGTTTGAAACTTTATTTTAGTGATCCTGCACATGTTATTGACATGATTTCCTTGTAGGTATCTGACGAGGGTTCTCTCATGACTGAGCCAATCCACATCCTAGAACATCACATTTGACAGCTACGACATCGAATAGTAGATGAGGTCAAGGTCCAGTGGGACAACTATAGTCGGCACTCGGTGACCTGGGAGGACGCATATGATATGCCCCAGTAGTTCCCATTTTTGTTTGAGAGATGGACTTATGATACTATGATACGCTTTATTTTGGAACTTATATACTGTGAAACTTCAAGATGAGGTTTAAACCAAGAGGGGGTGTATGTAACATCCCGCTCTTACGTGCACTGAGCGAACTTATTCTTTGAGGACACTTGCTTACAAGGGATCCAGGTTATTATACTATTGGTCATTTTGATTGTGATTATGAGATATGATGGACTTGATGATATGTTATTTTGTTGTATTTACATAGACAAGTGATATTGACTGGGTTCTCCTGAGTGTGTAGGACACTGGACATTAAGGATGTAGAGGACTCGATGAAACCCCTAGGACTCTGGATCGATTCAAAGAGTGGACAATTGGGGTTTGAATGTTGTTGATGTGACATATGTACATATGATTAGATGTTATGATGATTGATTTTTATTGCTGACATGATTCGTTGATGGATGCAGGCTGATGGTAGCTTGCCAACCGGACTCACATGTGGAGTAGAGGGGTCACGCATGAAAACCAAAGAATTTGAGGGAGAGGTGTGGTAGAAACCCTGCCACAACCTACTAGCACTCTTGCTAAATTAATTTTTAATTAAAAAGGGAAAAGGGTAAATGGTTGTTTTATCTACAATTGCTTAATTTTTTTAGTTAAAAAAGGATAAAGGGGGGAACTTAAAAGAAATAGGAAACTTGAAGAAAAAGGGAAACTTAAAGAAAAGGGGAAACGTAAGGAAAAAGTTGAATGTCTAACTTAGTAAGTAATATTGCCTTTAGAACTTTCCAATTATGAACTCAACTAGGAATTAAGTAAGGCGTAAATCATTTAATAAGTGTAAGGGAATTTTGGGACACCGATGAGCGTTTTTATGAATGCTTTAGGTGGGTGAGGGAAATAGGAATAATAAATTAATTAATAAAATTGATTTTCTGGTGTAACTAGGGGATCTGATGACATGTGTACAGGGGAGGTTTTTCGAAATTAATTAACTGAAAAATGAATTTAAAGAGAATTTGGGAAACTAATTACTGAAAAACTCTATAAAAAGGATGGAGGAGGAGGAGTGTGGATCTCATATTTTCGCATAACGTTACGCTGCTGAAATTTTACCTTGACTGAACTTTCTCTTATGGGAGTTGGGATACCCAACTCGGATAATGAGTGGTAGCTCAACCTTGCGAGGCGAGCTGGGTGCTAGAATTCTCGAGTATTATGTGTGTGGCCCCTTTGCGTCTTAGGGGGATCAGGGGAATAAGATTACCCCTAGCATTGGCTGGGAGGTACTAGTGAGGTCACATCGGTCGACAAGCGGGAATTGGATGGAGCACGCATGGGACAACAACTTCGAAGCATTCACGTTTGGATAAGGTACGCCTGTTAAAGTTGTTACTTGCAATGAAATTTAATTTACACATGTTATTTTTCTGTGTTGGGTTGAAGATTTCATTGCCATGAGATTTCTTGCACCTACTTTCCTACGATATTTGTAATTCCCTTGCTTGTTATATTCTGAATTGATTTCCCATGGCGAGCCCAACCTCATATTGCAATGACTTTTCTGCATTTTTTTTTATTGATTAATACAAAGAAAAAAATATTTTTTATCTTTTATCTCTTATTCCTTAAGTTATTAATCTGTGCCTGAGCAGTCGACCACGAGTCGAATCGAAAGTCGTCACTCCAGTGTTTAAAGACCTATAGATTCAAATCCCCTACTTTCCTTTGCATGGATAATAAGTGAAGGACAGATTTCGCCCAGTCATCTATCCCTTACTTGTCTCTGTTTTTTTCTCTTATGATTAATCTCTAATCCTTGTGCCTTCTTTTGAATGAGTATCCTTGTGTTTTCGATTGATTCCTCGCCGAATGATTGGTCTTTGCGCCTTCTTGTGATTGAGTATATATGCATTGTTGATTCATCTCTGATCGATTCATCTCAACAATTTCTTGGCATATTACCCAAGACTTTGATTGGTATAATCTCTGCGATTTTAATGATAAATTTATGACTGCATTTTATTAATAAAACTCTGCGTTGTGAATGATAAACCTTTGAGATTGAATGACAATCCCTACGTTTTGATTGATAAATATGTGTCTGTGATTTTATTGATAAAACTATGCATTTTGAATGATAAACCTCTGAGTTGAATGACAATCCCTCCGTTCTTGACTGATAAATATCCTCTTTCATTTTCGAATGGTTAATCTCGGCGTATTGAATGAATTTTACATCCAAAAATCATGAATGAATTTTCTCTTAATTAAAACATTTTCAAGAATGCAAAAATGTGGCTCTTACATCCACAAATCATGAATGAATGTTCTGTTATTTAAAATGTTTTCAGGATGCAAAAACATATCTCTTACATCCATATATCATGAATAATTTTTCTCTTAATTAAAACATTTTCAGGAATGCAAAAACGTGGCTCTTACATCCACAGATCAGGAATAAATTTTATCTTAATAAAATGTTTTCAGGAATGCAAAAAAATGTGGCTCTCACATCCACCAATCATGAATGAATGTTCTCTCATTTAAAACATTTTCAGAAATGCAAAAACGTGGCTCTTACATCCATAGATCATGAATGAATTTTCTCTTAATTAAAATGTTTTCAGGAATGCAAAAACATGGCTCTTACATCCACAGATCATGAATGAATGTTCTCTTATTTAAAATGTTTTCAGGAATGAAAAAACGTGGCTCTTACATCCACGGATCATGAATAAATTTTCTCTTAATTAAAACTTTTTCAGGAATGCAAAAACATGGCTCTTACATGCACAGATCATGAATGAATTTTATCTTAATTAAAACGTTTTCAGGAATGCAAAAAAACATGGCTCTTACATCCACATATCATGAATGAATTTTCTCTTAATTAAAATGTTTTCAGGAATGCAAAAATGTGGCTCTTACATCCCCAGATATGTTTGACAACACAAGTATTACAATAGAGGATGAACACCTTCAGTAACCACTCACATAAAAATATCAAAGATCAAAACACCGATGTTTTCACGTGGTAAAACCCCTACGGAGAAACATCCACGGCCCCAGCCAACGCAGCCACTTGGAGAAGTTTATTAATGCAAAGAAAAAGATTACAGAGAGATTTTACAAGAGAGTTTCTCACAATCGATCATCGGCAAATGACCCTCCATACTCTTTAAATAGAGATCATGGACCAATTGGGTGTTAATCCACAGATCAATGGTCGTTAAGATCGAGGAGAGTATGAACCGTCGAATCACTCTATGTCAGGAACATATCATGACCGTCGAATTTCCTAACTACAAATGCATACTAATGCATACTAAAGAAACACACTAGAAAACACACTTTTACCTAACGACACAATAGACCAAGTAGATCTTACTAACTCCTAA
>JZKD02S1690921.1:88134-103785 GCA_000966675.3 Picea glauca
CAACTAACCGAGCCTTGTGTCTTTCAACACTTCCATCTGATGCATACTTAGTTTTGTAGACCCATTTGCATATAACAAGTTTTCTTCCTTTTGGAAGAGGTACAAGATCCCAAGTATCGTTTGCCATTAAAGAACGATACTCTTCATTCATTGTTGTATCCCAATCTAGATGACCTGAAGCTTCCGCAAATGTCTCTGGATCATGAGTTTCTAAAACTTGAGCCAAAACAGAAGAGGCCCGTTGGAACTATGAATGTGTCCAACGCTAATCTAAAGGATCATAGACAAGATCACTAGCTACTTCGCGTGTTGAACGGACCCAGCTAGGAAGCGGTGGAGTTGGTACTGGTTCAGGTTCAAAGGACTCATCTGGAGGAGGGTGAGCAGGTGGAGGTGGATTTTCATCCTCACTGTCATCATCTAAATAAGAAACCAGATCATAAGAAGGCACAAACGCCAAATATGGCTCATAGGCTGAAGAAGGAACAATCGCCAAATTAGGCTCGCAGGCCAAGAGATTTTCTTCAAATTTAACATCTCTTCTAATAATAATTTCATTACAAATTGATTGAAGAAGTTTGTAACATTTGACATTTTCAGAATAACCAACAAATATACACTTCTCACTTTTAGGCTACAATGCTTTCCTTTTCTCATCGGGAATGTGATCCCATGCTATACTGCCAAATACACAGAAGTAACTTACATATGGTTTAATTTTAGTCCAAGCTTCTTTCGGTGTTATATTTTTAAGAGCCTTTGTGGGAGTGTGATTTACTATGTAATTTTCACAGTTTATGGCTTCTACCCAATACTTTAGACATAATCCCTTAGATTGGATCATACAATTAGCCATTTATTTTAATGTGCGGTTCTTTCTCTCAGCAACACCATTTTGTTGTGGTGTATATGGAACGGTGTGTTGCATTTGGATTCCCTGTGTAGTGCAATATCTTGTAAAATTATTGTTCACATATTCGTCTCCATTATCTATTCTTAACCTTTGAATTTGATGTCCAGATTGCTTTTCTACAAGGGCCTTGTAGGCCAAAAACTTGTCAAAAAATTGACTCTTGAGTTTTAACAAGTAAACCCAAGTACGTCTGAAAAAGTCATCAATGAAAGTTAAGAAATACTTGCACCCAGAAAAAGACGGAGAAGAAAGTGGACCACACAAATCAATTTGAACAAGTTGCAAAGGACCCGAGGCGTGCCAAGATTCACGTTTGTCAAAACTGTTCCAACGATGTATGTCGAGAACACAACCGACACAAACACCATCTCTGCATGAAAAAAGAGGAAGACCAATCACCATCTGTTGATTACATAGTTGCTGCAATGGGCGATAGTTTAGATGACCAAACTGCTCATGCCAAAGTTTGTTCAAGTCATCGCTATGAGAAACAAAAACTGATGAAAAAGCTAATGACCCAAAGTTGTCAAACTTGTACAACCTGATAATATCATCAACAATTCCAGTTGCAAGAACATGCTTAGGATCTTTTAGATCCTTGATTACAACTTGGTGAGGTGAAAACTCGACGGTTTTACCTTCACCTGAATCGGTGATTTTATATACTGATAGAAGGTTACAAGAAAGACTTGGAACACATAATACATCATTGAAATGACCATTATCTACTTGAATTGTTCCAGATCCTACAACACTAAGAGATCTATCATCACCAAGAAATATTTTCTTGGTGTTACATTCATTTAGAGTAGAAAATATGGCTTTATCCTTAGCCATATGATAAAATGCTCCTGAATCAATAAGCCACTCATCAGAAGAAGAAGTAGTAGTAGAATTTGAATTGAAGAGGAAACCAGAAGCAGAAAGTGCATGTTCGTGAGAAGAAGAAGTAGAATCAATATGGATGTTGTGCTTCTTCATCATTGCTTCTAAAGCTTCCATCTTCTTGAAACATTTGGACTCATCATGACCATCCTTATCACAAAAGTTGCAATATCTGTTAGTATTATTACTTTTATATTTTTCTCCTTTGTCACCAGTAGGAGATGAAGTTGTCTGAGCAGGTTTGGGACCCTTATGTTGTTTTTTGTTGTAGCGAGAATGTTGCTTCTTGGGATATTTGGGTTTATCTTTCTACTGGGAAACTAAGGCTTTGTTGGAGGGACCTACAGTGTTGATCACTCCAAATTGTACAAGTTTATCTTCCTCTCGAATCAAAGAACCACAAAAGGACTCAAGACTGGGTTTTTCATAAGCTTATTCCCATAGAACCTCTATCATGGCATAAAAGGTAGATACAAACACAAAATATGCACTACCTAGCTTAGAAAGAATAAGATAGATGCAACGCTCTTCCTCCATCTTTATCTTACATTCTTCACATAAAATTTTGAGTGTTTTAAACCTAGATAGATAGTCTCCAAGGAAAGAAAAATCATTTGGACTCAAGGTCAGTATTTGATTTTCTAACTGTTGTGCTCGAATAATATTGAGTTTACCAAAAACAGATTCAATCGTGTTCCAAGCTTCTTTGGGGTCATCAATATCTTGAAGGTGGTACCTTAAATCAGGAGAGATGGAAATTCTCATTAGTCCACGTGCTTTGTCATTCCTATTATCCCACTTGGATTTCTTATCAACATCAATGGGTGTTTTTTCCTTTCCCAAGGTAATCTGGTACAAGCCTTTACTTCTTAATAAATCTTCCATATGATATTTCCATTGGAAGTAGTTGTTGTTGGTAAGAAAGACAATACTTGTAGAAGCCATATTAAATATGCAGATAATGTGGATTTAAAAATTGAAACTGATGATCTGCATGGAAAGAGCTCGAAAAGTTATGCAGTTTAAAAAAAAAACGGCACTGAAAATGGACTTCCGTAGAGTTATGCCCTTTAAAAAAAAAGGCACAATCGGTAACCAAATGACGATGTGATTGTGTAAGTTGTTTTATGAAGTAACCCACTTTTATAAAGATAAGTGGGGATCACTTTTACAATGAAGTTACTTTATAACAGAAAAGTTGCATGCAAAATAAATAACTCTCAAATAAAATATTAAAGCTACTTATAGTGATTCACTTTTATACTTGAAGTGAAATACACTTTACAATTTTAACATGAACTTTTTCAAAAAAGGTAACAAAAGAGAGACTTGAACTCAAGACCTCTTACTTAATAAGGCAACTTTTAACCAAATGATATAGCAAAACATATTGTAATGTTCAGAAGGAGGATTGAGGGTGTTATTGTTGTTGTTGTTGTTGTTGAAGACGGCCTTGGAGAGCATGCTAAAAAAAAACTCTTTTCACACAAGAAAAAAATTTCGCTTCTCGATGACAACAAGGGTTAGATCTCGATTAGCTTACCCAGAAGATGCACATTTTCCTAACTGTTTCTGATTTTTCGAGATCAAACAAGGCATGGGGCAAAGAGAATACGCAGATCTAAAAGAGTAGCAACTCGGAAAGAAATAAAACAAAAACAAAATAAAACCAAAATATTACTCTGCAAAAATTTAAAAAAATGTGTATTCAAGCTTTATACCTCCAAATCTGACTGTAATGGTTGTATATTGGGTAAACAGAAACCTTTTCGAGTAAAAAAAAAGTGTTCCTGACTTAAACGAGCGCTCTGAACGCAATGGAACAGTCCTCTAAGCCTAGAAATGTAGAAAAATGATAGAAAGTGTAGATGAGGCAACTCGGCTTCACGATCTCGATCTTCAACAGGAGCGAGTCTTCAAAAGGCTATGATACCATGTTCGACAACACAGGTATTCAAACAGAGGACGAACACCTTCAGTAACCACTCACATAACTAGATCAAATATCAACACACCAATGTTTTCACGTGGTAAAACCCCTACAGGGAAACATCCATTGCCCCATCCAACGCGACCACTTCGAGCAGTTTATTAATGCAAAGAAAAATATTATAGAGAGATTTTACAAGAGAGATTCTCACAATCGATCATCGGCAAATGACCCTCCATTCTCTTTAAATAGAGATCATGGACCAATCAGGTGTTAAGTCATAGACCAATGGCCATTAAGATAGAGGAGAGTATGAACCGTCGGATCACTCTATGTCGGGAACATGTCGTGACCGTCGGATTTCCTAACTACAAATGCATACTAATGCATACTAAAGAAACACACTAGAAAACACACTTTTACCTAATGACACAATATACCAAGTAGATCTTACTAAATCCTAAGTGTCTAAATATCCTGACAAGATCATGAATAGATTTTCTATTAATTAAAATGTTTCCAAGAATGCAAAAACGTGGCTCTTACATCCATAGATTATGAATAAATTTTCTCTTAAATAAAACATTTTAAGGAATGAAAAATCGTGGGTCTTACATCCATAGATTATGAATAATTTTTCTCTTAAATAAAACGTTTTGGAATGCAGAATCACGTGTATTGCAAGCATAGATCAAAGTGGAATCTTCTCTAAAATAAAAATAGATTAATTGTTTTTATATGTCAATTGTTTTACATATCAATCTTATGACTTTTGCAACCAATAGATTAATTGTTTTTATATAGCAATTGTTTATTTATCAGTCTTATATATCAGTCCCTTAACTTTTGCCACAATAGATTAATTGTTGCAATGGTAATAGATTTATGATTAATTGCAATGGTAATAGTTCACTCATTCACACTTAGTTATCATGATTTATCAGTTAATGGTTTATGGTTTATTTGTGTAATAGTTTAATGGCTTGCACAAGATTAATGGTTGAGGGTTTAATAGATTTATTATCTAAATCGATTAATAGTTTAACAGTTAATTGGTTACTATATTCCATGTGCCTTAGGTTGAATTGTAAATGGTGGTTGGTCATAGTTGTTACACCACAGATGATTGCCTCATAGGAAAACAAGAAATCCTCTGGTTAGTTGCGCAATTTAATTTGATTGATGTCACCTCTTGTCTAAGTGACTTGTTGATTGGGTGCTCGGGTATAGTCTTCATGTATTTATTGACAGATACTCTGGTATCCTAGTGCGAGGGATGTTGCTTGGGTTAAAGGTCTAGATATGTTACGTTGTGACACAATTAATGTCACGCCTATCACCTTGTGACGGCATAATTCCTGATGAGGGCATCATTGTGTGCCCTGATTGATAGATATGAATGATAACCCAGCCAGAGTCTTGTGCTTCCCGATGTGGGTGTATTGTTCGTTGTAATTGATGTTGCTACTTGGTTCTGTAACGACTTAATGTGATTGGTTTTTCTCATAGTAGAGGGTTATAGTTACTGGTCATCGAAGTCGTTGTGTTGGGATTTTTGATGTTGTCATTTAGCTTGTAGGCATTGTCTTGCTTGTATCAATGGGGTAGTCATTTTGTTTTTCTAATTGATTATCGCATGTTTCGTCCAGTTGCATGATGTGATAGTATGTTGGGTCGTTGTTGTTTGTTGTCTAATCTGCGTGCGTTGTGTTCATCGTCAAGTTATGTGGTTTAACTATTGTCGTTGTTTCCTTCCTACTTAAAACAAAACAAAAAAAATCTTTTGCGTTGAGTCGCTTGTAGTCGTAACGACGAGGTCGTTACTTATGGTATCAAAGCAGGTTCAACCCCATGACTATGGATCTCCATGCTTTCCACTGTAGTAAACCCTTGAGCAATGACCTAGTGCTAATTAAAACTTTAACGTGTCCATGTAATAATATCGATTAGAGAATGCCACAGAGGTTTGGAATGTGGTGTCGTGGAAGGAGGTGTGACACCTCCAGAAGTGCCTGCACCCGAAGAGTCTAACTCCCAAGGGGGAAGAACAAGTCCTTGGGATGGATTCGATTGTTGTAAGGGATGATGATGGTCTAACAAGGCCCTTCTAGGGAACGTCAGAGGCCTTGATTCACCATTTGTACTAAGATGAGGCTAGGGCGCCTGTACCCCTATGGGTCCACAATGTGCCCCAGTCATTACCATTAGTTTCATCAAGAACTCGAGAAGGATAAGTTCTCAAGTCCATGAGTGTCGCTGATAGCTCAGTCGTCAAGGCATGGCTAGAGAGCAAGGCAATGTGCTTCACGCTTCGTGATTACGACCTCCAACATAAAGGTATGCATGGAGTTCTTTCAACTCAAGGGAAGCACTCTTCTATGGTGGAAGACGCTCGTGCCACAATTGAACATGGTCGTTGAAGACGTGTCATGGGAATCGTTCGAAGAACAGTTCCGGGAGAGGTATATATTGGAGGAATTCATTAAGCGTCATCTCAACGAGTTCAACGCCTTGAGACAGGGCGGTCGTACGGTGCCCGAGTACGAGGCCCGTTTTGTGGAGCTACTTCAGTATACCATGCACCTGAATATCGAGAAACTTAAAGTCAACGTGTTCATGTTTGGCCTTAATGTATGCATTCATGCAAAGTTTATGATTTTGATGCCTCGCACCTTGCATGATGTTGTCCAGAAGGCCCTCATTACAGAAGAGGATCTTATCAGTGGGGGTCAGAGCAGGACTCCAACGAGACCACCAGGACAGGTATCATCTAGTGCGTAGCAGCATCAGACACCATCTAGAAATTCACCAGGATATTGTGGCTTCCAGAGAGGATCCACTTTCACTACACCTCAGAAACTAGTGCCTCAACAACGGACTCCTTACCATGGACCACAACACTAGCACTAGTTTCGACCGCTGCAACAACAGTTTAGGCTTGTTCAACAGAAAAGACCAGGGTTCCAAGCCGGTGGGCGGTCAGCTTCTACTTCAGGTACAAGGAGTACTGGACCGAAGAAAGGGTGTTGGACATGTGGGGAGCCACATTACCGGCGTGACTACCCAGTGGAGAGGACCAGAGTATCTGGACCAACGGAACCCACTACCTTGGGAGATTTGGGCAAGGCCCATCGGATTCTTGTAGTGTTGAATAACCACCAGGAAAAGCACCAGTCGACTGTGCTCGAGATGTCAGGTACCATCGTTGACCAGACCCTTAGTATTTTGATAGATCTAGGTGCTACAGAGAGTTTTATTTCTGGGGCAGTGCTAAAAATAATTAAGGTAAAGGCAGTCGAATATGATGAGTTTATATTTTTAGAAATGGCTTCTAGAGCCAAAAAGAAGGTTGGTGGGAAGGTTATGGGTTGTTCCCTTAACCTGAGAGAGTTTGTCACTAGGGCCAACCTGGAGGTCATGATCTTAGGATCTTATGATGTCGTGATCGGTGTGGACTGGTTGGAATCGCATGAGGCGATACTCAACTGTAAGATGAAATGGTTGAGCTTGGTCAATGATGAGGGATAGAGACGCATGATTGTAGGTCAGAACCAGGGAGTTTCCCTGAGGTTCATCTCTTCCTTACAACTATGGAAGAGCATGTGCAAGGGATGTAAAACTTATGCGATCCTTGTGTTAAACAAGAAAGGAGTAGCAAAAGATCTAGAACATCTTCTAGTGGTGAGAGAGTTTGTGGACGTCTTCACTGAGGAGTTACCTGGGATGTCGTCGGAGAGGGAATTGGAATTTACCATAGACTTAAAACTGGGGACTGAACCGATATTAAGAATGCCTTATCAGATGTCAACCTCGGAGTTACAGGAGTTGAAAATGAAACTGAAAGAGTTGTTGGACCTAGGACTTATACGTCCCAATGTGTCACCATGGGGTGTGCATGTTATCTTCATATGGAAGAAGGATGGGTCATGAAGACTCTGCATTGACTATCGTCAATTGAAAAAGGCAACGATCAAGAATCAATATCTGTTGCCAAGGATTGATGATTTGTTTGATCAGATGAAGGGTGTGATGGTGTTTTCAAAGATCGACTTGAGATTAGTTTATCAACAGTTATGGATCAAGGAGGATGACGTTCCTAAGACTTCCTTTAAGACAAGGTTTGGACATTACGAGTTTATTGTTTTACCGTTTGGACTGACGAACGCCCCAGGGGTATTTATGAGTTTGATGAATGGGGTGTTTTGTGACTACTTGGACAAGTTCGTCCAACTATTCATAGACGATATTTTGATTTACTTTCGAATGATGGAGGAGCATGGCAAACACTTGCGCTTGGTACTACAGTGTTTGCGAGAGAACAAATTGTATCGAAAATTGTCTAAATGCACATTTTATCAATTGAAGATTCACTACTTAGGGCATCTCATCTATGATGAGGGTATCGTCATGGATCCAGCAAAGGTCGAGGCTATTATGGAATGGCCTACGCCGACGAATGTCCCAGAAGTGCGTAGCTTCATGGGTTTAGCGGGATACTATCGACATTTCCTCGAATGTTTTTCGAAGATAGCAAATCCGATTACGGAATTGTAGAAGAAGAACAAGAAGTTTGATTGGACCGAGAAATGCACAAAAGCATTTCAGAGACTCAAGGAGTTGTTGAAAACAACACTAATACTAAAGGTCCCTGACATGGACGCAGACTTCTTGGTATGCACTGATGCATCCAAGGAAGGCTTAGGTGGTGTCTTGATGCAAGACAGTAGAGTGATTGCTTACATCTTGAGAAAGTTGAGACGGCATGAGGAGAACTATGAAATGCACGATTTGAAGTTATTATCCATTGTTTATGCCTTGAGAGTTTGGATACATTACCTGATTGGATGAAAATTCAAACTAAAAACGGACCACTGTGGACTAAAACACATCTTTACACAAAGTGACTTGAACACAAGACAACAACGTTAGTCGGAATTGCTTAGCGAGTATGATTTCGAGATTACTTACATAAAGGGAACAATGAACAGAGTGGCGGATGCATTGAGTCAGAGACCACGTATATTTTTTGTGATGCCTCTTCATATGAATCTACGTGAAAATATTCTATCTTTATAGCGCGATGATAACTGGTACAAACAGGTCAAGGATTTTTTCGGACAAAACACAATGATGATACCAAAATTTGAAGGATTTGCGTTGGACGATGACGGATTATTAAGAGTTAAAAATCGAATTTACGTACCACAGAACAACGATTTGAGGAGTTTGATCATAAACGAGGCTCACAGAGCAGTGTACATGGCTCACCCGAGAGTCACGAAGATGAGGACAGACCTTAAACCCTTATTCTTCTGGAAATGAATGAATTCAGACATAGTCAACTACGTGGAAAGATGTCTAGAATGTCAGCAGGTGAAGGTTGAACATATACATCCAACAAGATTAATACAGCCACACGCTATTCCAGAATCTAAATGGGAGCTCATTTCGATGGATTTCATTGTTGGATTTCCACTGACAGCAAAGAGACACGACTCGATTTTTGTGGTAGTCGACACTCTGACGAAGAATGTTCATTTTATTCATGTTTGTACATCATATCAGGCACCTCAGATAGCTAGAGTTTTTATCAGTGATATTGTGAGGTTTGACGATTTTGGACTAGTTTCCAAGAGGCCTTAAGAAACCAACTTAACTTTAGTATCGTGTATCACCTAGAGATAAATGGGCAGACCGAATGAACAAACCAAATCTTGGAGGACATGTTACACATGTACTTGATGGACCAACATAAGCATTGGGAAGAATTATTTCCACTGGTATAATTTGTGTATTACAACAGTTATCAAAGCACCATTAAGATGGCTTTCGAGTTTCTTTACGAGCGACCGTGTCAAAGGCATTTGAGTTGGGATCGACTTGAGGATAGGTTCTTGGTGGTACCAGAAGTGATCCAAGAAATGGAATATCAAATGAAAACAATAATACAAAGGATCAAGGAAGCGTAGGATTGGAAAAAGAGTTATGCCAATGCGCTTTGTGTCGACCGTAGCTATGAAGTTGGCGATCGAGTCTTCTTGCGGATGAAGCCGCATAAGAGTTCGATGAATTTTGGAAATGGTGCTAAAATCTCTCATAGGTTCATGGGGCCTTTAGAGATTTCGGAAAGGAAAGGGCATGTGGCCTATCGACTAGCCTTGCCTAATTCTTTGAGGTGTATGCACGATGTTTTTCACGTATTTGTTTGAAACTTTATCTTAGTGATCCTACACATGTTATTGACATGAGTTCCTTGCAGGTATCTGACAAGGGTGCGCTCACGGCTGCGTCAATCTGCATCATGGACCATCACATTCGACAGCTACGGTGTCAAACAATAGATCAGGTCAAGTTCCAGTGGGACAACTATAGCCCAGACTCGGAAACCTAGGAGGACGCATATGATATGTGCTAGCAGTTCCCATTTTTGTTTGAGAGATAAACTTATGATACTGTGATACACTTTATTTTGACACTTATATACTCTGAAACTTTGGGACGAAGTTTAAAGCAAGAGGGGGTGTATGTAACACCCCTATCTTGTGCGCACTCAGCGAAATTATTCTTTGAGGACACTTGCTTGCAAGTGATCCGGGTTATTATACTATTGGTCCTTTTGATTATGATTATGAGATATGATGGACTTGATGATATGTAATTTTTTTGTATTTACATAGATAGGTGTTATTGATTGGGTTCTCCTAAGTGTGTAGGACATTGGACATTGAGGATGTAGAGGCATCGATGAAATCCCTTGGACTTCAAATCGAATCAAGGAGTGAACAATTGGGGTTTGAATGTTGTTGATGTGACATATGTACATATTGTTAGATGTTATTATGATTGATTATTATTGCTGACATGATTCGTTGATGGATGCAGGTTGATGATAGCTTGTCGACCAGACTCACATGTGGAGTAGAGGGGTCATGCACGACAACTAGATAATTTGAGGGAGAGGTGTGGAAGCATCCCTGCCACAACCTACTAGCACTCCCGCCATGGCTCGAACTATAGGTTAACGATTACCTAGTTCGAGAATACTCACGATGTCGTGAAGGCAGACTATGATAGTTGCTCACGATGATTCTAAGGGGCGCGCAATAAGGCAGGGGTCTTATTCCTTAGAGGCCCTTAGTCTCCCACAAGATCACCTAGCGAAGTATTGACTGCAAGGGTTTGACGTCTACCAAAGTCATTCAAAAGGCGAGTGGCACCCTTTGAGAACATAGTGCGTCTTGAAGGACACACCGCGCCAGGAAAATGAAAAGAGGCGAGTTGCACGCTTGGAGCTCATAGTGCATCTTGAAAGGCACGTCGCGCAAGGAAAATGGAAAGAGGCAAGTGGCACCCTTGGAGCACCTAGTGTTTCCTGAGGGGCACGACACGATATTAACTGGTAAGTGAATAAAACTAGTAGGCCTTAAAATGAATGATGTGATAAGTAAGATTTAAAAACAACTTTTTCCTAAAAAAAAAATGTGTCGCCCAACCTAGTGAAATTAAAACCTAGGTCTAAGTAGAACATGTGGGCAAAGAAAAATTGATAATAATAAAACACATAACAAGAAGGGTGGTAAGAAATTCAAACTTATTTGTTAAAGTCAAAATTATAATGGAGGATTAAATTTTAAAAAAAGGGATAATGGTTGTTTTTATCTACACTTGCTAAATTAATTTTTAATTAAAAAGGGAAAAGGGTAAATGGTTGTTTAATCTACACTTGATAAATTAATTTTTAATTAAAAAGGGAAAAGGGTAAATGGTTGTTTTATCTACACTTGCTAAAAAAAATTAGTTAAAAAGGAAAAAGGGGGAACTTAAAAGAAATAGGAAACTTAAAGAAAAAGGGAAACTTAAAGAAAAGGGGAAACATAAGGAAAAAATTGAATGTCTAACTTAGTAATGAATCTTACCTTTAGAACTTTCTAATTATTAACTCAACTAGGAATTAAGTAAGGCGTAAGTCATTTAGAAGTGTAAGGGAATTTTGGGACACCGATGAGTGTTTTTAAGAATGCTTTAGGTGGGTGAGGGAAATAGGAATAATAAATTAATTAATAAAATTGATTTTCTAGTTTAACTACGGGATCGGGCGACATGTGTATGGGGGAGGTTTTTTGAAATTAATTAACTAAAAAATGAATTTAATAAGAATTTGGGAAACTAATTACTTAAAAACTCTATAAAAAGGACGGAGGAGGAGGAGTATGGATCTCATATATTTGCGTAATGTTACGCTGCTGAAATTTTACCTTGACTGAACTTGCTCTTGTGGGAGTTGGGATACCCAACTCGGGTAATGAGTGGTAGCTCGACCTTGCGAGGCCAGTTGGGTGCTAACATTCTCTGGTATTGTGTGTGTGTCTCCTTTACGGATTGAGGGGATCAAGGGGAAGAAGAGTACCCCTAGCATTGGCTGGGAGGTACCGATGAGGTCACATCGGTGGGAAAGTGGGAGATGGAAGGAGCACGCACGGTACAACAACTTCAAAGCATTCGTGTTTCACTAAGTTACGCCTGTTAAATTTGTTACTTGCAATGAAATCTAATTTACACATGTTATTTTTCTGGCTCGGTTGAAGATTTCATTGCCATGAGCTTTCTTGCACCTTATTTCTTACGTTATTTGTAATCCTCTTTCTCTTATTCTAAATTGATTTCTCATGGCGAACCCAACCTCTGATTGCAGTGACTTCTTTGTGTTTGTTTTTATTGATTAATACAAATAAAAATTTAGTTTTTATCTTCTGTCTCTTATTCCTTAAGTTATTAGTCTGTGCCTGAGCAGTCGGCTAGGAGCCGAATTGATGGTCATCACTCTGGTATTTAAATACTTATAGATTCAAATTCTCTACTTTCCTGTACATGGATAATAAGTGAAGGATAAATTTCGCCTAGTCATCTATCTCTTACTTGTCTCTATATATTTCTCTTATTATTAATCTCTAATCATTGTGCCTTCTTGTGAATGAGTATCATTGCCTTTTCGATTTATTCCTTGTTGAATGATTGGTCTTTGCGCCTTCTTTTGATTGAATATCTCTACGCTTGTTGATTCATATATGTGATTTCTTGGCATATTACCCAGCACTTTGATTGGTATAATCTCTGTGATTTTAATGATAAATTTATGCCTACGTTTTATTAATAAAACTCTACGTTGTGAATGATAAACCTCTGAGTTTGAATGACAATCCCTACGTTTTGATTGATAAATCTATGCATGTGCTTTTATTGATAAAAATATGCATTGTGAATGATAAACCTCTGAGTTGAATGACAATCCATGCGTTCTTGACTGATAAATCTCCTCTTGCTTTTTCGAATGGTTAATCTCGGCGTATTGAATGATTGTTATCTTACTTAAAATGTTTTCAGGAATGAAAAAATGTGGCTCTTACATCCACCGATCATGAATGAATGTTATCTTATTTAAAACGTTTTAAGGAATGAAAAAATGTGGCTCTTACATCCACATATCATGAATGAATTTTCTCTTAATTAAAACGTTTTCAAGAATGCAAAAACATGGCTCTTACATCCACAAATCATGAATGAATGTTCTCTTATTTAAAACATTTTCAGGAATGCAAAAACATGGCTTTTACATCCACAGATCTTGAATAAATTCTCTTAATTAAAACATTTTTAGGAATGAAAAAACATGGCTCTTTCATCCACAGATCATGAATGAATTTTCTCTTAATTAAAACGTTTTAAGGAATGCAAAAAAATGTGGCTCTTACATCCACTGATTATGAATGAATGTTCTCTTATTTAAAAAGTTTTTAGGAATGCAAAAACGTGACTCTTACATCCACAGATCATGAATAAATTTTCTCTTAATTAAAACGTTTTCAGGAATGCAAAAACGTGGATCTTACATCCACAAAGCATGAATAAATTTTCTCTTAATTAAAACATTTCCAAGAATGCAAAAACGTGGCTCTTACATCCACAAATCATGAGTGGATTTTCCCTTAATTAAAACGTTTTCAGGAATGCAAAAAAATGTGGCTCTTACATCCACAGATCATGAATGAATTTTCTTTTAATTAAAACATTTGCAAGAATGAAAAAACGTGGCTCTTACATCCATAGATCATGAATGAGTTTTCTCTTAATTAAAACATTTCCAGGAATGAAAAAGTGTAGCTCTTACATCCACAGATTATGAATAAATTTTCTCTTAAATAAAACGTTTTAAGGAATGCAAAACCGTGGCTCTTACATCCATAGATTATGAATAATTTTTCTCTTAAATAAAACATTTTGGAATGTAGAATCTCGAGTATTGCAAGCATAGATCAAAGATGAATCTTCTCTAAAATAAAAATAGACTAATTGTTTTATATATCAGTCTTATGCCTTTTGCAACCAATAGATTAATTGTTTTATATAGAAATTGTTTATTTATCAGTCATGTTATCACATGAAGTTGTCAAGGGCAGTAGGTGTGTGTTGAATATACCTGAGTCTATGTCCTTGCCTGTTTTTCTCTCTTTCACAGGCCATGTCTTTTAATTTTTCCCTTTCAGCCAACAATGTCATTTTTTTTTGTTTGCCCCTCTCTGTTTGAGCACTCATCTCCAGTTTGCCTTTCTCATTGATCCTTCTGTTTTTCCGAGCTCTCCACCAGCCGCCCAAGTCTTTGCTTACACAGGCTGCAACCATGAACACAAGTGCAATTTTCTTAGCAGTCTGTTTTGGGATTGAAGCATAAGCAAAAGGCAGTTTTAATCTTTCATCGGCGAAGATTTTAGGAACATTCCAAATCAGTGGCTCACAGGCATTCGGGAGTGCAAACTTGTGCGAAGTATAGCACCGGATAAAAAGGCCCCAAAGTGAATATGAACCGTTGATCTTAAAGGGGACAGGTGGCAGCCTATCCAAGCCTTCGAGGAAATGAGCTTCAGGAGATTTTAAATGAGAAGTGGTTAGAAAGACCAAAGTCCCAAAGATTCGAATCCGCTGAAGTGTCGAATTTGTCGAAGCTGTCGAAGTTGCCGAAGGCCCAAATTCCCAAAGGACCAAAATGGATCTGAGTCGTTGATCAGCAAGAGCCATGTGTCCTCAGATCCACAGCTCCGGGTAAAAGCGCATGGAAGAGTAAGAAAGATTTGAGTTTTGGTTTACCGAAGCCCGGAGACCCGAAGTGGATCTTGGCCATCCAAATCTAGAATGCCACGCGTCATCATATCTGTCACTCTAGGATTTTTACTTCAGGAGTTTTAAGATGAGAAAAGCACCGAAGTCCCGAAGACCCGAAGCATCGAAGTCCCAAAGACTTGAATCACGTGACGCACTCTCATCAAGCATGACATATGGCACTCTTTCCAGGTCATTCGGTCGTGGCCATGTCACCCTCCTTATCATAACACATCAGCAGACATGACATCATATGATGTCATCTAGACCATCCAGCAGCGAGGACACACGACAGAGATCCGCGAGCTTCGTGGGAGAGGTAAGTTTGAAAATTGATTTTCCCGGAGCCTGGAGTCCCAAAGGGATCTCAGCCTCGATCTCAGGGAGGCCATGCGTTGTCATATTTTTAGCTCTGGGTAAAAGCGGCATAAAGAAGAGAAGGTTTGAGGTTTAAGTCCGAATCCCAAATCGCGAAGCAGATCTCAGTCGTCGATTCGAAAAGGGAAGATCTGATCCATTCATTTGAAGGGGGAAGATTTGAGCCACTGATCGTGAACCCTCATCCAAGATCATGATATCGAAGGCCACAGTCCATTGCAAGAACACAACATGCTCGGGCGATAATTTTCTTGAGAGGTCCTGCAATTGAAGCCATGGCAAGTGTTATCCTCATTTTTGGTTATCAAGATGATGACATGATAATGACATGGTGATAGAAGATCTAGCTCTTCTTTAAGATCATTTTCATGAAGAAAGTTACACTTGTCAATCT